>JBBPBS010000276.1:2574476-2604617 GCA_037974835.1 Cicer judaicum
ATTAATTATAGATATATATATATATATATATATGTTATATTTTTTAATATTAATTTAAATTTTAAATTTTTAAAAAAAAAAATAAAGTTACCTAATGTGGTAGGAAAAAGAACACAAATAAAAACTGTAATTTTTGTACCAAACTTAAGTCTCACAAACAGTAAGAAAAAAAAAATCAATTATTGTAACACTTTTGATGCCACAAAGTTGTGATTGGATTATTTGTGAACTTTTTTTCTCTAAGCTTTTGGCTGCCACAAAATGTTGTTTTTTTTTTGTAGTGTTTATTCTTCTCTTTGAGATCAAATTTCTTTAAAATACATACATTTTCACAAAGCTCTTTGAATTCATATTTTCCCTTTTCCTCTTATTTACGTCAATAAGTTCATTCTTCATCAAATCTTAAGAAAAAAAAAATGTATTTCTTCTAAATTGTGATAATTTATTTCTTGTTTTAATAACATAATTTTAGATCTGACTTATCTAAAGTGAAAAATTGATAAAGTAAATGTATCAATGATTGATATTATAACCACATATGATTGGTCATGCATGTGCAAAAAAATTGTACCAATTCATTTGATAATCAATAATTAACATTATTTATTTTATTATCTAAAATGAATTGTTCATTTTAAAATAGCTAAATTCCATAATTTTTTTTTGTTCAAATAACAGTTTCTTCAAGTAACCAACACTTATAAATTTTTTAGAGTATTTCTCAAAAATATGATATAATAAAATATTTATTATGCAACAAACATAATAAATGTACGATGTTATATTACATCGTATACTTATTCAAATATTTGTGACTCTATCTTATATGTTTTTATTCTATCATCTACGTTAAATAATCCCTTTAATAGATAAAAAAATTCAATATGGTACTTCACCAATGGTCGTGACACTACTGCTCTCACCTAGTAATATATTAGTCTTTCCCATTGAACTTATTAATTAAGTCTCGACAATTGGCACTTTAGTTTAGAATAGAAGAAATAGAAGATAAATTTATAGCTTAAATAACACGTCAATTAATGAGTTTTGAAATCTTACTGTTTTTCTATATATCCTTGATTGTGAATGAAGTAGCGGTCATGTCAATTGCTAAACATTTTGATCACTGAATAACAACATACATCATATCACATTCACAACATACAGTTAATAATCAGTTGCAATTTAATGTAATTAATACATTACATATGTTTTGATCGAAGATATGATGTTTACCATCGTTACATACAATTAAAAATAGCAAGAGTGAATAATGTAAATATTAAAGAGTAGTAGTTGATATATAATTAGTCATATTTTTATTGGAAAGTGATGGTGGTATTTGAATTGTGTGTACTCTCACTCTCTCAGTCACTGTGTCTAGCGTAGTAGAACTAGAAAAGTAAAGGGTAAGTAGTGAGATCAGAGGAAGGTGCTCCAGCTCCTCCACTATGGGCATTAGGATGAGTAGGTTGTAAGGTCAATGCAAACATGCGTGGTCCTAAATTTGAGAATCCGATCACTGACTCATACTCCCTTCCATTGTCCATCAAATCATACCGTGGATCTTCCCCTCTTGCATCCTATATATATATACTTTAATAATCAATTAATCAAATCAACTTATATTTCTTTTTATTCACTTATACTTACCAAGTCACGCAGGAGTCTGTTGTGCACCTCTCTCTCGTTATTAAACTACACAAAATCAAAATACATTGAATTTCAGCATTATATTCAAATCAAATCAAGAAACTATATAAGTCATTATAATCAATTTTACCTTCTTCCTTTGAGTGTCAATCTGACCTGTTATCCCCTTATACTGTCATATATTGTAGTAACAAACTAGTTAGCAATAGCAATTGCATATCAAATGAGAAAAAAATATATATTTCATTCGATGAGACAAGAAGAGTATTGTGATTATAAAAAAATATATATTAAAATTGATGTTGTAGACTAACTCGAGATCAACCAACTATTTTACAATAAATTAAAATAACATCTGTACTACACAATATTTGAGCTGTTACAAGAAAGAATTATGAGGCCAGCAATAGAAATTAAACAGTTTGCAAGGATGTTTTATTGTAGTGGTCCTTCGTGAGCTGTGATGAGAATGGCACTACAACAGGATATTGAGGGGGAGCCGGGGAAGGGCAGGGCCACTTCGTCCTCCTATTTCACTATTCCCCATGCTCATGTTTCATATGTTCTCATAATTCGTATATGGTGGATTTGCGTATTGCAACCCATAGCAAATCTCTATAGGGCTCTCCAATGCACCCAAAGAAGGCATACAATTAATGCAAAAGAGGGAAGGGGTCCCCAATTTTGAGCAAAATGTTGTACAGTATATGTCAATTTGCTTCTAATAAATAACATTTTATCTCTTTCATTTTTTTTTTATTTTTTTTTTATGAATTAGAGGGGTGGAAGTAGAAAAAAAAAAAAACAAAGTTACACTAAACTTAATCGAGGATCTCATATTTCCACTAAATTAGCTAACAATAAATGATTATCGATAGTTGGAGAAGATTCATAAATCATCAATTGAAAACCCAAATCACATCTGGTGTTGGCTAAGTAGTGCACACAATAATTTCGTAGGTTATTCTCCTATCTTTTAAGGTTATCTAAATTGATTAATTCAAAAGTTTATTTGATTAAAAAAAAATATATTCAGATTGCTTAATTTAGAAATATAGTTTAGAGACTTCTAAAAACATAAAGGTGAGAAAAGAAATTATCCAATAATTTTACACACAAAACAAGAAGAGTGTTAAAAATTTATTTTCCATCTCAAGTAAACCATTGAATTCTTTGAACCTACCTCCAACCTTTTGAAGGCTCAATTTCTCATATATTTTAAGAATAGGTGATTGTTCAGTCAGTCCTATATATTTGCTTATTTTTCCAACTTTTATTATATTTTAGTTTTCTATATAGTAAAATTGAGTAATGTATTTAAGGGCGGATGGTCAAACGCATGGCACATGAGCAACCATTTTAGGAATATTTTGCCAAACATGGCCCATCCTACTACTTCCCCGTTGAATACAACCAGCCCACTAGAGGAAGCTCCACCCAACAAGCACCACCATTATAGGGGTTGCAGAAATCACCGGAGGAGTGGTCCTCTTCGCCTCCTCTTAGTCTAACAACAATCTCTAGTATATTTCAAAATCATTTGCCAAGGATATCTATGGCGATGAAAACACTCTTCATTTATTATTATTTTTATGTTATGAAAAAAATTATTTGTATTTATGTAAATATCATAATATTTTTTATTATTCCATATCTTTAAAAATAAAAAATAAAGTTTTGTGAATTTAATTTGTTTATATTGTATGTATAAGAAATTTTATATTTTCAACGGATCACAAGGATAATTTTTAAAATAATTATGAATAAAGTTTGTAAATACCTTACAAACATGACTATTGAGAACATATATAAAATTTAATATGAATTAAAGTCTAACTTCTACTTGGCAAATATGAAGGAAAACAGTTTGTTTTTTTCTTTAAATCAAATATCCTTAACCTTCACTGACAAGGTTTTTTTTTTAAATAACCCTAATTTGAATTTTTTTTATTTTATTAAAATACTCCCTTTTAATTTTTTTTGAAAAATTACCTTACCGAAATCGCATTTGTGGAAGTTACCATATAAAAAGACGACTTATAAATAAATAAATAAATAAATGATGTTTTAGTATATAGTTTTAAAAATAGAATAATTTGATAAAAAAATTCAAATAAAATATATTGAAAGAAAAAACCCCATAGACAGCTCTCCATAAACTCATATTTATTCCAATTTGGATTTAATTAAACTACAAAAGACCAATAGAAATGGTTGAACAGCTTTTGAAAATTAAAATACAAGTTATAATTAAAATTAAAACAGGGAAAAAGTTATTATTATAAATTTTTGTGAAATTTTTAGGTTTGCTTTGAAAGTTATTAATTATTCATATTCATGGCAAAGAAAGGAAATGTAATAGAAAGTGGTATTGCTCAGATTTAACAAAAAAAATGAAATATAACTTCAATTTTTTTCTTTTAAATCAACTCTTTCTGTAAAGCAATCCAATATATCCCTAGTTTTTTTTAATGGCAAAATGATGATTATTTTATGAACGATGGACATAGTCCAAAAAGTCCTTTCTGTAAGAAGAATATGTTGCTTTGGTGCTTCAAGAAATTAACAAACACGTTGTAATAATATGTTAACTATTGTATAAAATTTAAACCAATTAAGTTGTATGTCTCTGGATCGGAAGCTGAAGCTAGCAAGCTGAATCAAATATATATGGGCGTGTGTGTGTGTTTTACGAAAATTTTAATATATAATTAATGCATTTATCTAAAATATAAATTGATAAATAAAGCTATAAAAATAGGACTATATATATAAGAATAATAATCTAACCTTTTTCTCACGAATAACCTTGACGGCCTTCTCCATTTCTTCCTCAAGTAGCCTCAACTCTTCCATACTAAGATCGTTCAGACAATCTCCCATCCTCTGCCTATTTAACAATATAATTAAATTACATATATATATGCATATTTATTATTAATTAATTTCACCAAACATATTTGAGATACATATATACCTAATCTCCTTGCGAAGATTCCTATTCACATCTTTCAGTTTCTTCAAGTTCTCTTGCATATTCTACAACCCAAAATAAATTAATTTTCTTTCTATATACAAAAAACAAAAAAACAAAAAAAATGGATCTAAAGTGAAGGACCTCGTAATGAGAGTTCCAGAGATCAGTTCCAACCGTCATTTGATACTGATCGAAAAAGTGCTTAGTTCTGTAAAAATAAAGACAATAATATTTTATAGAAATAAAAAAAAGAAAAAGGTATATATAGGGTTAGAGAAACGAATGAAAAACTTACGAGGTGGAAGGGCTAATGTACTCATGAAGTTTACCAGTGCTTGAAAACATAATAATAGAAACCTTAGCATCACAAAGAACGGTGAGCTCATTAGCCTTCTTGAAAAGACCATTTCTTCGTTTTGAATAAGTAACCTGTCGATTTGTCGTGTTCTCAATCCTCTTGATCTGGATCTTTCCACGAGCCATATATGTGGATGATCTCTTAAGTAGCTTATTACTTTTCTCTCTTACCTATATGCGTCTGGGTTTGCAAGCAATCACAGACAAGCAAGGGAAATACGAAGATAAAGTTGCGAGCTGTATTGCCTATAATGGAAACCACTTTGCCAAATTAGAGAAAGTCTTTGCAGGGTTTGTTATAAATGTCTTTGTGATTTTTCTTGTTTTAATTGTTAACGACGTTTCATGTGGGAGACTGGGGACCCTACCTTTCCGTTACACTCCGTCATACATCCATCCATCCACACCAACTCAAATTACCGTCTCCTCCTTATCACCTTATCTATAGGTATATAACATCCAGAAGTTAGGGTTTCATCATATAATTGCATTATGCAATGAGTTTGTTTTATTGTTTTGGCGCCACCATAAATTAACACTTAAAAAACCCAGACTCACATAGTAGTATAGTATCTTTCTGTTTTTCACCGACAAAAGTATCTTGAATAATCTCATAAAAAAAATCATCTATACATACTCGCATTTTGTTTTTGTTATTTCATTGGATATGAGAACCAGCAACAAATGTCGATCAATCTAATACTCTTTTTATTATTGCATGCAATGCACAATTTTTAGAAATAAATAAAGAGCGTCAGAGAAATAATTATTGTTACTCTTCTTTGATACTCTTTATTTATTTTTTGATTAATTTCAGTTATTGTTATTTTTAAATTTTGTTTTATCGTATATGCTGAATAAAAACAATTATCTAAAATCTAATAGATCTTTGTCATTTTATTTGAGATGATCCTATGAATTTAGAAAAATGGAATCATGAATTTCTAATTATCTTTGGTATCAATAGATGGATTGGATCAAATTCATAAATTTTATGCGGTATAATGGATAGATTGGATTGATGTCATCATGTCAACAAATGAATCCTTTTACTACTCATAATTTATAACAAACGATAAAAAAATATTAATTTTTTAATTTTATCGCTTTATTAACTACTATACTTTAGAAATTTTAAATCCATAATAATACATACATTCAAGAACCAAAAAAGAAAAAACTTTCACATCTCCCTATGGATTTGGACAAACCCAACCTTCGAGAGTTAGCAAAAGATACAGCAGAGGAGCCCAAAATACTGCATTGAAAAGGCCCAACTACCCAGCAAGAGGCATATAACTTATAAGGATCCCACAATGATGCCCCGAACCCTTACAAATCCTCCAATAATTAACATTTGTCTAACTTAAAAAAAAAAAAAAAAAGAATTGTCTTAGTCACACAATATTTAAAATATGTTTAAAAAATTCAAATTTAAATTTTAGAATATAAATATATTTTAAAAAGTTCAACATTCGAAATACATAAGTGTTCTAATAAATTAAAATTTTGAACTTTTCATAAAACTTTAATTCTTTTTAAATATAAATATGCTCTAAAAAGTTAAATTTTTTTTTTTTGAAATATAAACGTTTCTCATAGCAAAAAATTTGGACTATAGATCTATGCAGACAAACTAATTGTACATGATTTAAATTTTTTTTTATTTTTTTTAAGAGTATTATTGGCCTAGAAAAATATTAAATAAAAATTTACTTTGCACTATAGGACCCCCCAAAAAAAAAAAGTCCATAATTTATTAATTGTATCACATGACCACTTTTCGCCATTATATTACACAAATCTAGAGGAGACTTAGTGAAGTAAAATCTTAATGGACCATAAATTTATATATATTACATGAGTGAAATTGAAACTGATACGGCCAACTTCGGTTGATGTATACGGTGCTAATTCTTTGATATGATATTATTATTTTATTCCTTTGCAATTAAAAAATATATGTTGTCAACGTTGTGTATTAATTAATGAATGTATTTCCTTGCTTTCGTTGGACATCAGCAACAAACAAATTCGTCGTATGTATTTATATATATATATAATTATTTATTGTGGATTTGACTATGAGAAGTTGATAAGATAAAAATATTAATATTTGACTATATAACTACTCATGACTAATTATATGTATGTAATAATATTAATTATTGATTTAACTGTGATTGATATTCGCTTATTTTATTGTGTAAAGTAAATTGTTTATTTAGAGCAGCCAAATCCATAGTTGCATAGCTTCCAAGAAAATAGCTTAAAAAATGCAAGTATATCCGCATTTGATCAATTTAATTGACTAAAAAGTTCAATATCGTAACACACCTACCTAATCCTTTTGATATTGACATGCCTAATTTGTTTATGTTTTTGCCATATTTTTGCTCCAAAAATGTAAACTCGACGATGCTCAATGATCTGCCCATCATTTCACAGGATTAATCAAATACGGTGCATATGTTGTCCTTTAATTAATTAAGTATCGAGCCATTTGCTTATTTCTTACGGTGCTTGTGCTTAAAGTCAATACAATGTTTAAATAAGATTACAATTGATGATACTAAAAGATAATTGATTTAACGAAATTGTCTGGCATGATTTGATAAAAGTGTTTGCGATTGCCAAATTAAAATCAGATAACTAAATAAGGAATATTGCAACAAGTGGCAACACTGTCAAATATAATTAACGATGATTGCTTGTCCAAATTCGCTTTCTCCTGCCGTGGGGCGCTTGTTATTTCATTTTCAAAGAAAAATAATAACAACTATGTTTTCAGAGTTTGTTTTCAATCACTTTTTTCATATGTACGGAATAAATTCTCGTGAGGAGTAATTTTAAAAATATCATTATTTTCTTTATTACTATGACAATTAAATACATTTTAAGTGGTCTGAAAGTAACTTTTTTTACTTATATATATACGATAAACCATATAGTAGTTTAATATGATTTTAATATATCTAGTATTATTATTTTTAACATGTTAAAACATTTAATTGACTGTGTTTCATAAGCATGTATTCAGGTAAAATTTGCTCTCCTCTCAAAACAGAGTCGCTTGATCACTATTGCGTCACAATGTTTATTTAATTTCATGATATATCAATCTACATATATCAACATATGCAGCTAATTATCTTACAATAATAATAAAACTATGATCATATCCTAAAAATACTATTATATTTATATATATATAGGCCAAATCCAAATTTATAACTAAACCATTTAAATTATGATAAAATGAGTTATTTAATCATTGATTTTTTTGGCTTTGGTTAAAAATGAATTAAACAATGAGTAAGCTTGCAATGGGATCGTTATCTGGTAGAAGCATCATCTTAGAGTTGAGCAAAGTGAAGACAATAAGAAAAACAGAGACCAAGACAGAGAGTGCCAAAAGAAGGAGCATTAGGATGTGTGGAACATTTCCTTTGACTTGTTGTGCATAGTTTGTGGAAGCCAAAGCAAGCATAGTAACAGGAAAAGAGTAAGCCCACCATGCAACATTGAACCTTCTCATAGATCTTCTGAACAGGCTTGGCCTACATATCTGTTTAATTTCACATATATAATAATAATTATTTCATGCTAGATGGAAGAGCTTTAATTTTATCGACTAATATCTTTCATTAATGATTGTATGGAAAAGTTTTAAAAACATGATGCGAAAATAACATTAGTCATTAAGTAACTATTTCATATGATATATTTGCTTCTAAATATAAGATTTTGTTGACTGAATAACAAGAATTATGGAAGATAATTTAGTAGGTACTAATGAGTTGGTTGGGTACCAATACTACTAATATAAAATCAACTCAAAATTCAAATTATATAAAATTAATTAAATATAAAATATTCACATGGTTTTGCATAATTGATTATTGAATATCATATTCAATTAAACTTTAAAATATCAAAATGTTCGCTCTTTAAGAAAAGTAGGTAGTATATTAGTGTTAAATATGTTGTTAATTAGTATTATTTTATAACTTTCACTTTCATCATAGATAATTAGGTGATATTTTCATATAATACTCATCTTATATTTTAAAAATTATCTTATAAAATTGTTCAGGAAAAAATCTCAACAAAAAATCTTAATTAGAGAGTGGGGGGATATATCAATGAGGACCTTTCATCTTGTTGGTCCGAATTACAGCACATAATCAAATAAAGTACAACAATTAAAAATATAAGTGCATGAATATAATCAATGTTTAATTATAATATTAGCCTCTATTTTTGAATGAGGTGAGATTTTAATTCTCTAATTTTTTTGAGTGATTTAAGTCTCTCAAATTTTTAACTGTTTCAATTAAATTTCAATTTTAAACTTTATTTTAACATAATTAATTTTTAGAATAAATTATTAAAGTGGCTCCACTAAACTAGCTAGAGACAAAAATTCAACGTAGCTCAAAACCAGTAAAAATAGTCTTTATATTAGCAAAAATGTAAAAGTAATAAAAAATACTTTTATTAAATTATTTTTAATACATATTAATATATTATCAATATCTCATAATTTTATTGATAGAGATGAAAATAATATCAACCAAAAAATACAATTTAAAAAAAAGAATAGGTGTATAATTACTAATCAATTGAAAAGGTACCTTTCGTATTGTACGGCAGCCTACTGGAGAAAATGTGTTTCCAGCAGTTTGAAAATAAAAATTTGACTAATAAATTGTTGTTGACTATAGCATGTTTTGTGTATAAAGGCGCAGCAGTAGTACAAGTAATGTGTTTTTTTATTTGAGTATAAATAAAAAAATAGTCCAGCTGGACCTTGTCGTTACTTGTTACTTGAGGGAGACCTCATGTGGAACATCTTATAATCATTGAAAAATTTAACAATCCAAAATATTCTTTACAAAATAATTTGTAATTTTTTTTGTTTTTATTAATATATAATATATATTTTTTATATTATTGAATAAATATTATTGTTTATCATCTCAGTATAAAAATAAAAATCATCATTGACATTTATGTCTAATATACGACATATATGTAATTCTTAAAATTAATTTAAGATGAATCATTGATTCATTGTCCATGTTAAAATTTATACTAATATATTTATTTATTTATAATCATAAAATGTAAAACTATATATTCAGTCTCTTCCGCCAAAGTGACTCAATTTGCATGCATGAAAACAACTACTACAACTTAAGTAATACAATGTCTTTATCAGTTCCTCTCTAGTCTTAAATATTAGAAAGAAAACACTCACATTCATAATTTCATAACATAAATAAATAATAATACAAATATCATTCTAATAGTATTAATATATATTATTCAATTAATTTAAAACAGCCAAATTTAATTAACTATAAAGTATTGACAAATTTAATGGTTTAATTACAATTTTATTCATCAATAATAATCAATTTAAAAATATTTTTTTATGAAATTAAAATTTTCAAATAATAGTTAAGTCTCTTTAAAAAAAATGAGAATCTAACTATTCTAACATTTTCTTAAATACTTTTTATACATTTTTTTAATATCTTTTTTATTAGTTGAAATTCAAATATATAGTCAGAATTTAATTTGAGCATAAAAAAACGAGTTTTAAAAATGAAGTGTTAACAAAAATAAGATTTGCTTCTAAGAAATAAGTGAATGAATATACCAGTGACATGAAGATGAATAGAGAGAGAAAGAAGAGCATCTTGGAAACAGTATCAAAATCTCCAACAATGGATTCCCAAGCCAAACTAGCGACACCAGGTGCTGCAAAGAACAAGAAAAAAACCGGCCTTAAAAACACAGGAAGTCTATCTCCACCCGACAACCTTTGATAAAGTGTAACAAACAACACCAAATAATGAACCATCCCTAATGAAAACAAACAAACAGCACTCTCTTTCCATCCCATATTCGCCGCCGCTTGTGCTCCGACCAAGTTCCCTATCACCGATAACTGACTCGTTGGATTCGCCGCCGTCGATAGATACCTCTTCCCTTTAGTAAACCACTGTCCATAAATTTTCACGTCCAACACCACCACCGGCACGGCCAAGATCCACCAAAAAATTAAATAAGTTAAATTTTTTGGTGCAAGAAATGGTGCTGATTGAAGTAATAGAAACCATGAAATCCATGGAACGAAAAGATAGTTAACTCCTACATGGTGTAAGAATTCTGCTTTTACCAGCTTGAAGTAAAACAAACATCTTAAGAGGTAAAGAAGAGAGAGTAATGTGAGTATGAAAAGTGACAGAGACCATAGTACGATGAAAGCATTTGTAGGAAGCATGTGCCTTGAAATGTTTGTGTCGTTTGTTGATCCAATTACTGTTTTCCAAAGTAATGCTTGGCCACCAAGTGAGAGACTAATTCTGAAATAACCTGCATGTAGTTTTGTTAATATGCATTTTAAGGATTTTGTTAATGATCGCTTTGCGACCATTGTTGTTGATTTGTGGTTATTCATGATGTTTGTGGTGTTGTCTATGACAAGCTCATTTTTTGATATGCAAATGGAATTTTTTTCGGCTGCGCATTCCATTTCGATTTTTGTTTTCTGTTGTCAAACTCATACGATCGACAATGTTAAGAGATTGCTTTGAATTGAAATGGTGTGCGTGTTTTGCTTGCTTTACATGCAAGGATTTTATAGTAGGGGAAGGTGAGACCGGAAGCGTGAGAGTGGACACAATGGTTGTATTAAAATAAATTAATTTATGAAAAAAAGGATGAAACATTTTGTGATAAGAAAAAGTGGTCCATTATGGTTGCCAATTTGAACGTTGTCTGCGTATAATTCAATTTGGTAATATTGTAATTTTTATTCATTTAAGATTTTGACAAAGATGTTGCTGGAAAGGTTGGATACTTTAAAAATATTTGACTTTAATTATAGATAAATATTTTTAAAGTTGGTCTAATATATATTAAGATTTAAATTAAAATATTATTTGAGATTTTCTCAAAATAAATAATAATATTTTATTAAAATATTTTTTAGTATAAAATTCTAATTTTATAAAAAAGGTTGATATAATTTTTTTTATTGTTTGTATATGTTTTATAGATTGAAATTGTTTAATAATGTGTTTAAAAATTTAAATACTACGTAATAAC
This sequence comes from Cicer judaicum, assembly GCA_037974835.1. Taxonomy (NCBI): domain Eukaryota; kingdom Viridiplantae; phylum Streptophyta; class Magnoliopsida; order Fabales; family Fabaceae; genus Cicer; species Cicer judaicum. The sequence continues at coordinate 2,586,586 of JBBPBS010000276.1, forward strand.
AATAATAATATTAAATGAAAAAAAAACTAGTTAAATTATGAAAAATATCAATATGTCGACAATTGAAAAATTATATATATGAAGGATTTTTAAAAAAATTAAATTAAATTGTAATATATTTATAAAATAAACAACACACAAATAGTTTAAATTATCTATTAAAAATAACAAAAAACCTAAAATAGCTATTGAGTTAAAAATTAACAAGATCTATAAGTTTCAATCTCAAATTGTAATTGGAACTGCTACTACGTACAACACAACTTATCAACATTAGGTATATATTCAATCAATGAGGCAGAATCATATACACAACTAGCTGTGTGTTTGAAATTGTATTTATTTTATAACGAGAATACATTAAGATTAATTTCTGGTGATACAACAATTTTTAATTAAATACTTTAAAAAAACAGAATTTAGATAAATTAAATTCCAAATACTTATCAGGGTCAAAGCAGACTTCAATACTTAAAGAAAATATGCTAATTAAAGTTGGCTTTATTAATTTCCCAGTAGTGCTTGATATTTTGCAAGATGAGTGATTTATTCTAGTAATCTATTTGGTGTAGTGAGATTTTTTGAAAGGGCAATTAATTATTGGATTTGCATATCGCAAATTCAGACTCTAATGATGTCGTTGGAGCGAAATAATATAAATATAGAAAAGTTTATCTGAATTCTAAAACCAATTTTTGTTTTAGACACAAGCATCGATCGACTCTTTAAAAAAAATTTACCGCAAGAAATGTCAAGTGCTACGGCCTTTGCGAAATCTGGCCTCACTCATCACTTTCTTCTCTCTATTGATTTGTGAGTTTATTTAAAATTATAATAATATAAACGTGACATATATAAATGATATAATATTATTGATAATAATACAATATTTTCTTTTCGTAATAGATACATAAATATTTATGATAAACTAATTAAACTAAACTAAAATAAAATAATAAATTCATATCGAGATATAATATAAGAGTTATAGAGTTCACTCAAGAATTTTCTCATTTTAGTTGTTGTCTTGTCGAATAAAAAATACTTGTATAGTTTTTATTTAGTATATTTTAATTCTTGAATTTTAATTTGGCTCTTTTATGGGAAAAAAATATATAAAAATAACGTAATATGATATACTCGGAATTCTTAATTTTGTGTAATGGCAATATCTCCTGCTCCGTGTTATAATTATATTAGATTTTATTATAGTAGTTCAAAAATTATAATGCAGAATAATCAGATTAGTAATAAAATAAGAGCTAAATCAGAAGCAAACATGAACCATTTTAGATATATAACATATGGGCCGCTGTTTTTTTTTAAAAGTCATATACGGCCCGCTATTGATTTTATTGCTAACCAGAGATTTTTGCTTGTATTATAATTGAATAGATAAAAAGAAGATATTTATGCTTGTATCAATGTTTTGGGGTGACAACTAACGAAAAAAATAACACTTCTAATCCTTGGGATTAGAAAGCATATTGAATTTTGTAACCATCTTGTGTCTTAATTTTTCTTTCAATCCTTTAACGAAAAAAAGTAATATCTCATAACATAAAAATGAATAACAGATAGAAGGTTATGAATAGAGTGAAAAGAGACCAGATGTTTATATAGAATCTTACGGCTAGCTTACGCATATTTAAATAATGTTAGATTTTTAATTGGATATGTATAATTATAACTTTTTTTAGAATTCTATTAAATTAAAAACATTGTGCCACGAGCCATAAAAAATGACTAAACAATACAAAGGTTATTACAACTTATTACTATAAAGGACCCAAGAAAGTGTAATAAAACAAAAGTAAAAAAAAAGGCAAAATTCAAAAATCAGTACAAAACAAAACTTCCACCAAAAGAACAACAGCCAAGCAAAAGATATGCAAAAACAATAATTAGTTTGATTTCCTCAATAAAATTTTAAGAATGTTAACTAACAATTTATTTTTGACTTAATTGCAATTTTAGTTGAATTGTGAAAATAATTTACTCATTTTATTTCTCTTAAATTTAATCATTCAAACATAATTTTAATTTAAAATTTAATGATTTTTTTTTGTATTTATTTAAATCACACCATGTCTCAAAATCTCATTAGCAACAATTATACCTGAAATTTACGATCACACATAACGTAGTATGACTTTAAAAAAATAAAATTTTATTAAGTTTTTGACCAAAATTCTATTTGAAGATCAAAATTAGAGATAAACAAAATAGAAAACTATTTTCGCGATTCAACTAAAATAAAAAGAACAAAACAACAATTAAATATTTATTTTTCAAATTAACTAATCCTTTTAATTAACTTCAATATACTTACTTTTACTTTTATCTCTGAATTAAGAAAGTAAGAAATTCCACAATTTATTTGAGGAAGTTTATTTAAACATAGTGAAAATTAATAAGTTAATATAATAATACAAAGTACCCCAGTTGACACTTGTAAAACGAGGCCCGTGTGCGAGTTCCACATAGATGACAAACAGACGCATTTCCAATTCCTGCCTTGTGTCTGCCCGAATTTTGCATCTCAGGTGTTGACCTCTCTGTCATAAAAAACACTTTTATGATATACTCTCTCCATATAATTAATCTATTATCCTCCAATTATCATATTACGTTATTTAATGTGACTCAATCAATAATCATTCTGCCAACAATTTTGAGGCGGAAGACTAGCCATGAGAAGTGGAACCAGTAAACCATATTGCCAATTAACCTTCCATTTATTTTAAATCATCATAGAATATATGCCTTCTATATTTTTTCACTCCAAATGCTAAGAAACTCGCTTGATTATTTTTAAATTGAAGGTTTTAAAGTGAGAACCAATAAAATAATTAAATTAATATTATAATTTTTCATGATTCGTCACTTGCATATGATATCAACAATAAATTTAATTATTATTAATTAACATTATTTATTTTAGGATTAAATTATTAGATATTTAGTTCCTATAAAATTATAATATTTTAATTTTAATATTTATAATAAAAATATAACTTTCAATACCTACAAAAATATCATACATTTAATTTTTATTTTTATTATTAAATTAACATATATTTTTAAATAATTTTTTTAAATATATTCACAGTTACAAGTCATTTTATCATTACTTTGGGTCTTTGATTATATAAAAAATAAGTTAAAAATTTAATTTTTAAATTTATATTTTTGTTATTTTTATTATTAATTTTTTACGTTTTAAATTTTTCAAAAAATTTAAATTTAAAAAATTATATATGTATTTTATTTTAACAAAGACTAAAATTATTCGATGAAAAATTAAATAAAAAAATTATAAAGTTATATTTTTATTTTACTAAAAATTAAAATTTTATATAACTAAAAGTATATTTGAACATTCATTTTATAGTTTAAAAGTGTTTATTCCAATCATTTTATAGAGTAGTTTTGGGCTAAGAGTACGAGAGCCGTTGATTTGGGTTTCTCGAAATGGTAAAACAATGTTTGAGTTGCGATGGAGACGTAGATGTGACGAGAGGAGCAACATAGATGCATGTTGAGTAGTGTTGCAATTTGACTATGGTATTAGATTTCTACATACGCTAAAAAATGAAATAATAATTACGCAGACGGTCAAGGAAAGTACCACCGGGTTTTCCGGTGCAAGGACGAATAATGAAAAGCTGATGGTAACACGTGGAAGATTAATATCCGTTGGATGGTCAACGTAGGTCTGTTATGGAGTCATCCCAGCCGATGAAAACTGAAAGAGCACTGTAGAGAAGTGGCCTGTGATAGATAGATTTTCTTTCATGTCCCCCACGCACATTCTCTTTCTCCCTCCCTCATATCAATGATAATTAATAATCTCATTCTTCTCTGTTTGAGTAAAGCACATCAACCACCATAGTAGTATAACTCTGAATTCCTCTACAGTACTTTACTACAGTAAAGTGGTTTGGTGCAGTTACCATTGCGCCGGCGTTGCAGAGGAACTAATTCCGTGCCACAATTTCCGCCCTCTTTTTCTTTCTTTTCACTTTTTTCTTCTTCTTCTTCTTCTTCTAATAATAATAGTAATAATAATTCTTTTTTTGGTTAACAAACATTTTTCCTCAAAAGCTGCAAAAACTAGTCCTCAAGATCACACACAGTGTTAGTTAATTAACAAAGTAAAAGAGTACTCTTGTGTCAAAATTAATTAATAAGCTAGATTGACGAATTAATTTGTTCTTGTACACTATGGATAAGAATGCTTGTATATCTGAAATGGGAATGGTTTCAGGTAGTTTGAGTAGTGTAAGAAATGGGTAGGTTATTTTGGTTAGAAAAAGAAGATAAATGATGAGGAGAAGTGGAGGAATGAATTGTCAAGATTGTGGAAACCAAGCGAAGAAAGAGTGTATGCATCTAAGATGTAGGACTTGTTGTAAGAGTCGAGGGTTTCAGTGTCAAACACATGTCAAGAGCACTTGGGTACCTGCAGCTAAACGTCGTGAACGACAACATCATCTCTCTGCGTTGCAACAATTTCGTGGAGATGGAGACAATCCTAAACGACATAGAGATAATCATGCTGCACCTTCTCTAATTCCATGCCTTCCTCCACCTATCCCTGCCCCCACAGGTTCTTTATTATTCATCTCATCTCTCCAACTCATACTATAATATTCACACACATAATATGCATACATATATAGGATTAGCTTCGATAATATATCATTTTTCAATACTTACAAAAACAATTATAACTTTTTTTTTAAAAAAAAAAAAAGAAAACAAAAAAGAATAACTTACCTTGAGGGTTTTGTATATGAATGACTATACCTTATAACTAGTCCTATCATTAATTTGAATGTGAAAAATGGAACACCACTAGCTGGGATCCATATCACCCATCATAATTTGTTATTGTTTTTTATGTCTCTCGCTTTCTTCTTTTCCATATGTCATCACTGTTTTTAAGTAAAACTGACGAACTCATGAAATTATTATGTTAACCATGTGAGCTGTTGATTTCGACTTTTGATAATGCTATTTTTTCCCTCCATTATTTATTTACTTTATTTATTGAAATTCAGGCTTATCCATGTATCTAGCTAGCTCTCATGAATAAATAAATAATATTTTTCAATTGAATTGAATTGAATGAATATTATTACTTAGGGTTGATCCATATAGATTAACGAGGTTCATGCATATAGGTTTATTTGATGAATGAATATAGAATATATATTTTGTTGATGGATGATATTATTACTTAATTAGGGTTGGAGGTGGGACAATTTCCAGCAGAGGTGAACTCATCAGCAGTAGTGTTTAGGTGTGTGAGAGTGAGGTCATTGGACGGTCCAGATGAAAAATGCGCATATCAAACGGCTGTGAACATAGGAGGACATGTATTCAAAGGAATTCTATATGATCATGGGCCTCCTTTAACTACTGCACCTATTGATCATCATCAGGGTTCTTCCACTGAATCTCGCCACCAACTTCATTTCTTAACAGCTCCAATTGCAACTACTGGTAACCCATTCGACCCTTCGATCTACTCCGCTCCACTAAATGCTCCTTTCATGCCTCGCAGTACACAATTTTTCCACCCCTAAGATCAATATTCCTAACTATATGTATTTCAATCATAATTGGAACCGTCTCTTCTTTATCCTTTCTCATAGTTAATTAGTATGACACTAGTATTTAGGATTAATTTGTCATCAATATCATTATGGTGTTCTTAGGTATAACATCCATCTTAACATAATTAAGCTGATGTAGCTAGCTAGAAGGAAAAGTTGTATAAAAGTTATTATGATTTATGACAATGAATTAATGGGGGGACAAAGATGTATGTTTTTTTGATACCGAATGTCTATTCAGATTTTTCATGCTTGTTTTTTACGTTTTCCTTGCCTCAGCCAGTGTGTGGATATGTATTAATGTATCCAACTATATATGCATTATCATGATCATGCATTGTTTAAGTTTTGTTTTGTTGGCTTTCATTTTAGTAATTTTCTTTTTCCGGTTTAATGTTGAGTAAGCTTTCAGCTGGTTCGTGGTTTGCAAGAATTAATAATGTGTAGGATAAAAACTAAACATCTTCAACAAAATATCGGTGTTAGTATATATAATTTTCTCTAGCTGAGGCTACCTAACATGTATTTGAAAAATTGTGGATAAAATTTAAATTGAGCTACATATATATAAGATATTTTTTTTTAATAAGCTACAAGTTAGGTCGAGGAATTGAACTCTAACCTTTTGCATGTAACTCTTTCAATGCCTCTAGCCAAACTATTAAATTACTCTTTCTAGAACTAGTAAAATATATATATGTCAGATATTAATTAATTGAAGATAACTTATCCACAATTTAAAAAAAAAAATGTACTTTTTTATTTTCAAACTCCATCACCATGTTTCTAACTATACACTCAACGGATAAAACCAATAGATATGACTCATTCAGTTTCTATACTTTTTACTTCTCTTTTGATCTAACTTCTGCATATAATTATATATTACGTATAAACGGAGAATTGCAACTAGCATTTACACCAACTACTTCTCTGAAAAACCAACAAAATTTAGCCATTGGAATAGACATCCATGATCCGCGGATGTCACTTCCATATGCTTGAGTTGGAAAAGTAGTTTTCTTTGGTTCATAGTAATGTTTAATGCTTCTAAAAGTATGTGCATATATGTAGTATCTATAAGTATATGTACTGTCCTCAATTATATAGGTTAAGGTACATACCATATGATAGGGCTAATAATACTTTCATAGATTGCTTGTTTTAGTGCATAAGGAAGATTCAGAAACTCTACCGAAAATTTCCCTTGATTTGTAATAACTGGCCCATTACATGTGCTACACAACCTTCAACTGATTGAGACATACCATGTCTCTTTCTCTTTCTTCCATGCTTTTGTTTTCTATTAATATTTGTTTATGAGATTAATTATTATATATATTATTATAGTAAAAAAAATTTATATCGTAAATCTATCACAATAAATCGTAGGGATAGTTCTAGAATAATTTTATTAAAAAATAAATATTTTTAATAATTTAATTAATGGTGTAAAAGTATTTACCATGTATATAAATTAATTCTTTGTGTGTTAGTTATAACCTCTATTTTAAATTTTCATATGTCCCCTTTCAATTTCATCTTTCATCATGTTTATGAATTGGTTTCAAAATAAAATTGAATTAATGTTTTTTTAAGCGGCAAATCAAATATATAAAAGCAAATAAAATACTTCAACTCATTCCAAAAGAAGAAACAAGCGTGAGTGATAAACAAATAACAAGAGAGATAAAAACAAAATTCATGATCATATATTGTATTTTTTTTTTTAGTAAATGACATTCATTGGAATATAAGAAGTACTCCAAATACTTTACAAAAATGCCAATCAACAACTTTGTAAATACATCAAAGGGTTAATATGTCAATTAGAAAAAATAAGATTAGGTTGTTGCAATATTTAATAATAAACCATTTCCATGAGACGAGTTTGATGTTGTAAAGGTAGGAACTCAAATTTGCAACACCTCCATTGAAAATCCAAATGACCCATGTGGTTGCAATTCAAGGTAACACACTTCTTGTTTTTGAAATGTTTTTATTGAAAGTATTGTAAAAAACTGTGATGTGTTCCGCCCCAAACTTTGTATCCAATGGCAGCCGTATTACCAACTAATCATCAAATTATTAGTATGAGCCGAAGGTTTTGTTTGTTTTTTAAAGGCATATGAACCGAAGGTTGAAGTTGACTGGATTTTAATTAATAATATATACTTTTTGGAGGACATCTGTAGACAAGCAATAGAAAAAGAGTTGAATCTATGATTGTAGCTCAAAGTCTAGTCACTTCTGTTTGTCACATGTATCGACAGAATAGAAAGAAAGAGAAAAGAAAACAAGGAAAAAAGCTAGTTTTAGAAAGGAATTTTTCTTTTTCACACACCACCTACCCAATATACATTTTGAAAGAGGAACAAATAGAAAAGTTAATGTTATAAATGTGATAATATTAATAATATAATAGAAAGAAAGAAAGAGATAAAAAAAATATTAAATGAGTGTTGAAAAATTTAAAATGTATAAATATAAGTGTTCTTTAATCTTTTAGAAATACCTCGGTGATGTTGTAAAGAAATTGAATTTAAATTTCATTAATTACTTAGGAAATATAAAGTTGTCTTTGAAGGGAATGTGTGAGTGTTATGAAATGAAGAGATAATTGAAGGTTGGTAAAATTTTATCCTCAACAACATAAAACTAGCATATACTGCCTTGTCTTTGTTATTTAAAACAAAGTAGTTTTCTTTTTTCCTTGACTAAATCATGAGATATGTCAATTTGTTATAGAGCAAGCGTTGCCATCTCGATAAATGTGGGTGACTCGAAGATTCAATTGTTGAGTAACATTGACACAATTTCTCCATTTATTTAAGTGACAAAGAACCAGATTCAATTGTCGTATTTAATATTTGAAAATATTGAAAAATATCAAATCTACCAATGTTGTCGAGAAATATAAGCAAAAAATTAAATTAAAAAACATCTATTTAGTTTAAATTTTAAATAAATATATTAATTTCATTTAGATGTAAAAAAATTATAGGTGATTATTTGACGTTAATTACCTTTTAATCACTAGTATTTTTTAAATAATATATTTTTATTTTATTTTCAACCTTTATTCATTCAAAATAAATATTATTATATATTTATATGATTTTATTATAATTATCTTTATTTTATATAATATATTAAATATCACTGTAATTAACTCATATAATTTTAAATAACTCATATAATTTTAAAGTCTCTAATTAAAATCTAAAACAAGGCGTTGACAGTAACAATATTAATATTAGAAATCAAATAATTTTATTCGATAAAATCATGCAAGTTAGGAAGTGGAAGAATATGATCCACTTTCGCATAACTTATGCTTAAAGATGAAAGGTATTTCTTTAATATAATGGTCACGAATACTCAATTTTACCACGTAATCTTTTCATGTGTCTCTCAAAAATATATCCATTTTGAACATGTCATTCACTACTTATCAACTTTTGAATATTATGAATAAGGAGCCGTATATAAGAGATGTACATGAGTTAGCTTCAAAATTTACATATAAATATAAATAAAAGTGTGAAACAAATATATAGAATACTAAAATTTAAAGTATAATTTTATCAATGTGCTCTTTATGATAAAAAAAAGTTATATATTACTTATCTTAATTAATTGAAAAAGTAAAGTATATTTTTAAAAAATAGATGTCCCAATTTTTTAGGAAAATAAATATAATGCACCCAACTTATGAAATTATCTTTTTCTTTTTTCTAATTTGAAATATAAAGTTTTTTGTTGTTGCTAAAATACAACGTATTTATCTTTTTGACATATCTTAGTATATATATTTTTGTATATATAAAGGCGTTATTAGTATATTGCACGATCATAATATATATTGATTGTAATGTAAATTTTTAAATATTTTTATTATATATTGTTCTTTTTTTGTTATTTTCTATACTTATTAGAGATTGGTTTTTTCAATTAACAGAGCTAAATTTAACAATATTGTGGTAAGCCAACAGTGTCAACAAACAATAATCAACTATTAATGTAATACAATTCAAAAATTTATTAAAAATTACTTTTGAAAACTGAACTAAACAATTAATATAGTGCAATTCAGTGCAGTTTTTATACCATAAATATCCTTAACAGAGTGTCTATGGCCTGAAGAATCTTTTCCAATGTCTTTAATTTAATTGAGAACTCCAACTGTAATTTATGTAATATGCTTTCTCTATAATTTTTGTTTTGAAATATATTAAGGGTGTATTCAAACAATTATTTAACAAGGACAATGGTAATAAGTAACCGAAGATTATTGTACTTTGCAATCCAACTATTAGCTTTAAATAAATGAACTATTTAATTTTTTGTGTATATTTTGCAAACAAATTTTTTTAGAAATAAATTTCTTATAGAAAATGACAAATATTTAAAAAAAAACAAGTGTAATTCAACCTTATCCATACAAAATAAATGTTATTACACCAGCGTCTGAGTATAAACACATGTTACAAGTTTTCTTGTAATAAAATCGTGCAACGTAGGAACTAGGAAGTGAGAGAATATGATTATGGATATCTGTTTAGTATAATGGTAAAAATTGCTCCCTAACTTCATCATGTAATCTTTTCATCTCTCTCTGTAAATAGAGTTCTTATATATTATCACCTCCAATATTATGAATAATGGAATAAGGACAGCATACAAGATATGCCCAAGAGTAAGCTTCAAAATTCACATGCAAATGTAAAAAAAAAGTAGTTTAAAGTATAATTTTGTCGATTTATTTCCTGTTTATGAATAAAAAATTATATTATACTTATTTTGAAATCATTACACTAACAAATCCCTTTTGAAATTAATACTATTACAATTATAATAAACTTAAATATAAATTTAAAAATATTACTAAATTATTTATAAATGTGTGCATGAGTATTATCCGGAAAAGACGCATTTTATACCGCGAGATGGAAGTAAAGGCAAGATTTGATGTTGATGTAGTGATCGTAATTAAACTCTCTTTTTTTTGTTTCTATAATAAAGCAAGAGCATATTTACATGATGCATTGATCACTAATTCATTCATTTCGTGGTTGTGCATTTTGAAAATCAAATGGGAAATGAACGTTATTGTTTTCCCACAATGGATCTGCTACGTTCAGAGCCTATGCAACTTGTTCAATTGATCATTCCAATTGAATCAGCTCATCGATCCATCTCTTACATTGGTGATCTCGCTCTCTTTCAATTCAAAGATGTATATCTCCTTACCATAGTTTTAAATTGCAATCGTGGTTGCGGTTAGGCCGTAAACTTTATATTTCATGCTCTCACATTTTCAATTATATTGTGATAAGCTTCATTTATTTTTATGTTATTCATAATATTCATTGATAAATATTCTCGTTTAATTTTGATTATGTAGCTTAATGAAGACAAAAGTCCATTCCAACGAACTTATGCTTCTCAGGTGCCTATCACATTTCTTTCTGCGTAGTTGCGTTTATGTTGAATTTTCAAGAGGTTGAAACTCTTCAATGGAAATTCATTGTGTTTTTTGACTGAACTAAAGAATAATTTCACGCTTCTTTTTTAATTTCCATTTGGAAATTTCACTAAGCTATATTAAGATCATGATCAAATTGGTACTACCATATTCTAGTATGTTAGATTTACATAATTAATTGATTTGAAAAACATACCATTTAGGTTAAAAGATGTGGAGAAATGGCTCGTACATTACGGTTATTTAAGGAACAAATGATGAAGGCAGGTATATCACCTTCAACACGGTCAACAAGAGATGGTGGTCTTGATCTGGAAAACTTGGAGGTTGTTATTACTTTGATTTTTTTTATCATAAATTCTTGTGGCAAAGAATGTAGTAACATGTAACAAAAGTTTACTTCATGGTTAGGTGAAACTAGCAGAACTTGAAGCTGAGCTACTTGAGATGAATGCAAATAATGACAAGTTGCAACATACTTACAATGAGCTTATTGAGTATAAACTTGTTCTAGAGAAGGTATAGTTTTTAAAGTTCACCATTTGTTGACCTTAATTGAAAGTGTAATTTATTTAAGGGGTCTTATATTATGATTTTTTGTCTCAATGTTGGCCTTAGGTTTGTGTCATGTATCTAATTGTATAGCTTGTTTTTCTCCTCTCATGGGCTGTAGTCTTGCAAAAAGAAATTGTATTAAAATTTGTATGCATTTTTTGTTTTATCATTTCAGGTTGGAGAATTTTTCCCTTCGGCACAAAATAATGCTGTAGCTCGCCAAAGAGAGCTTCAAGTGCAACCAATTGTTGAAGGGTCTATTGACAGCCCATTATTAATGGAACAAGTATAAAATGCAACTTTGTAGGTTATGTTCATCAATTTTGTTCCATGTTTCATATTGAGGGTTCTTAACAACTTTCTGATTTGTAGGAGACAACAGCATATTCAGTAAAACAAATTAAACTAGGGTATATAAGTGGTCTTGTTTCAAGGGAAAAATCAATTCCTTTCGAAAGAGTTTTATTTCGTGCTACAAGGGGAAATGTATATCTGAAACAGACTGTGGTCGAACATCCTATTTTAGATCCTTTGTCAGGAGAAAAGGTTAGTTATTCTAAAGTCCAAAATTGAAATCTTTAACTATTTTTACCATTGCAGAAATTCAAACTTACATTTACACTAGGCCATTGCATTTCCCCTTTCATCATTTGCCATTGAATAACTATATACTTTTGGAAATAAGTTAATATTTTGCTTTGAAATGTTTTTATTTATAATAATTCATTTGAATCTGAAAATTTACTTTTCTATTCTCATCAGTCACCAATACTTTCTGAATCTTTTTAACTTGCCTTTTTACAGGTTCACAAAAATGTATTTGTTATATTTTATTCTGGAGAGAGAGTTAAAAGTAAAATTCTCAAAATTTGTGATGCTTTTGGAGCAAATCGTTATCCTTTTTCAGATGACTTGGGTAAACAATTTCAGATGTTGACAGAGGTATTCAAAATGTTATTTTGGGTTTTTGCTTATTTTTCAGTTGATGTTAATTAAATGCTTTAGATTGTTGCATCTCAAGGATTTTTTTCGTATAAACGAACAATGATAATAACAACTGCATATTTTTAATTATGAAATTGCTAGGTATCAGGAAGACTTGGAGAATTAAAGGCAACTATTGATGCAGGTTTGCTTCACCGGAGCAATTTGTTGCAGACAATTGGATATCAATTTGAGCAGTGGAACCTTCTGGTTTGTTTGACAGTTTTGATTTAGTATTTTTAACTTATTGCTAAACGACATGCATACTTTATATGATATATATATATTTCTCTTTTTTAGTTTTGCTTCTAAGTTTGTGCAATTAATCTTTACTCTAAACTGACATTTTGTTTCTTAAATTTGAATCAATAGTTAAAGAAGGAAAAATCCATTTATCACACTCTAAATATGCTAAGCATTAATGTGACAAAGAAATGTCTCCTTGCGGAAGGTTGGTGTCCTGTTTTTGCAACAAATCAGGTCTGCCCTTCAATTGTGAATTGAATTTTGTATAAAGTGTTTAAATCTATATGGATTATAATTTATATTGGCTAGCCTAGCTAACTAATTTGAATTCAACGTACAGATTCAAAAAGTATTATTGCGGGCAACTATGGACTGTAACTCTCAAGTTGAGGCAATATTTCAGGTTTTACAGACAAAGGAATTACCACCCACTTATTTTTGCACAAATAAGTTTACTTCTTCATTTCAAGAAATTGTAGATGCCTATGGGTAAGTTACATTGTATTTAGCATGTTTATATGATACTTCAACTTTTTCATGTTATATATGTTCATATGCAAGATAATGTTTTTCATGCTATATAATGTATAGTAGTAGTAATACATGACCATTCTATTTTTTTTATGCTATAGTAATATAGTACAATATATTTTTTTACTCTTATATTGTTGAAGTATTTTAAAATACAATTATCATGTCATAAAAAGCCTAACGATTGAGCCTTTTTAAGATGTTTGTATTGTATCCCCATACATGAAGGGCATAAAACTTTTGTTGCACTCTTTTTCCTCATACAAGTAAACTAGATAGCAGTATCCCTGAATTTTATATTCTATTACCACAAGTTTCATTCTTGCATGTTGATGTATGGTTTGTAAGTCTGAAGCTAAAAAAAATAAATTGTCGAAACTTGATAGAATTGCCAAGTACCAGGAAGCAAATCCCGGTGTATACACAATCATCACATTTCCATTCCTTTTTGCTGTAATGTTTGGTGATTGGGGTCATGGCATATGCTTATTACTAGCGACTTTGTATTTCATAATCAACGAGAAAAAGTTTTCTTCTCAGGTACTTAACCCATAGTATTTTATATTCACTCTGAATGTTTTCTTGTTTATTGTGTCAACATTAGTTTTATTTAAAGTTGTTAATTGTAGAAACTTGGAGACATATTAGAAATGGTTTTTGGTGGAAGATATATTATTATGATGATGGCACTCTTCTCAATCTACACTGGATTGATATATAATGAATTTTTCTCCATTCCATTTGAATTATTTGGACCAACTGCCTATGGATGTCGTGATCCTTCATGCAGGTGATTATAATTCAATTTATTCAACATATTAATGTTTTCTTATGATAATTGGCCATATTTGATGTGTAATTTATTTTTACTTTTACAGGGATGCAACTACAATAGGTTTGATAAAAATGCGCGACACTTACCCATTTGGTGTGGATCCTAAATGGCATGGTACTCGGAGCGAACTCCCATTTCTCAACTCTTTAAAAATGAAGATGTCAATTCTATTGGGAGTATCCCAGATGAACCTTGGAATCGTCCTGAGTTACTATAATGCGAAATATTTTGAAAACAGCATAAATACTTGGTAACAGCACATGTAACTTTAGTTGAATTTGGTTATGTTGTTCATCATCTTATTTGATTTACCTATGTTTCTTCAGGTACCAGTTTGTTCCCCAAATGATATTCTTGAACAGCCTATTTGGATACCTTTCGCTTCTCATAATTGTAAAATGGTGCTGTGGATCACAAGCTGACTTGTATCATGTGATGATATACATGTTTCTAAGTCCAACTGATGATTTGGGTGAAAACCAGCTCTTTGTTGGCCAACAGTTTCTTCAAGTAAGAAATTTCAAATTTAATTTGAAAACACAAAAGTTTAGTGATCCTCGATAGATGCCACATCTAAACTATATACTCTTTATTGATCTTAGATTACATTACTACTTTTGGCACTCATTGCTGTACCATGGATGTTAATACCAAAGCCATTTCTCCTGAAGAAACAACATCAAGAAGTATACTCTAAACAATTATTTTATGTATGTTTTTATTTGTTCTTTATAAACGCCATTCTAAATTTTATTACCCTGTTTCCTCAGAGACATCGGGGTCAATCTTACTCTTTGCTCTATAGCGGGGATGATCCTCTAGAATCAAAGTCACATGGTATTCATCATAACCATGAGGAGTTTGAATTTAGCGAGGTTTTTGTCCACCAACTTATACATACAATAGAATTTGTGCTTGGAGCTGTGTCGAATACGGCTTCATACCTTCGCTTATGGGCCCTCAGGTAAATAGTTTTTTATACCACTTTTTGATACAATATTATGGATGTGTCTTATAGTTATGTTTTTCTTTGGTTTTTGGTCTTTTTTAGCCTAGCTCATTCAGAGTTGTCAAGCGTTTTCTATGACAAAGTTCTACTACTTGCTTGGGGGTAAGTGCTTGTAGTTATGTATGTAAGTGGCAGGTACTTTATATAATTGTATTAAAAATCATGTACTTTGTGTGATTGATGCAGGTATAACAACACCATTGTTCTCATTGTTGGTGTTATTGTTTTTATATGTGCAACTGTTGGTGTCTTACTAGTAATGGAAAGTCTAAGTGCTTTCTTACATGCTTTGAGACTTCACTGGGTAGAGTTCCAGAACAAATTTTATGAGGGGGATGGTTACAAGTTCTTCCCATTTTCATTTACATCCCTTGATGATGAAGATGGTTTGTAGTTGCTAAAGAATACCAAGCAATGTTTATAGATGAAAATATCAATTTTGCCTCAAGAACCTACCATGTATTTGAAGCTAGATATCCCAGCATGATACCGATTGTAGTCACATAGATCATGTAAATTTATGTTGTCAATTGTCTATTAAAATAATTGAACTCAAACAGTTGAGCTGTCTTTCCTATTTGTTGGTCATTATAGCCCAAGGCCTGCACATTAGAAAGAAAGTGAGAGGAATGTTCTCCATATTTTTTATAGGCAACTACAAACTGAAGTGTATGTAATTTATTAAGGTATTAAATGTATATATGACTGCACACTTGTCCATAGTAATTGTTTTTAAAGTGTACTATGCTTCAAATTTATTATTATGAAATGCTAATAACAAAAAAATCCTCTTAATACACCCTCCATTCAACTTACTATAATAAAATGTTTTTTAAGGAAATAATCGATTCTTTACTTAAAAAGTAATATTTTTGCTTGCCAAAAAATACTAAATCCAGTGAAAAAGGAAATATTAAGTGGGAAGAGTTTTATTATTACTATATTATTATTATTATTATTATTATTATTATTATTATTATTATTATTATTATTATTATTGCTCAAATAAGAGTTTACTATTACATTCCATAAAATTGCTCAATTCAATAGTAAATACATATATTATGATCGGAAAAGAAAAATAGAGATAAAATGAGTGTGAAAATTTGAGATGTATGTATGTGTCATTGTTGTAACTTTTAAAGAAAAAATCAACATGTTAACCCTTGAGATTTTAAAACTATGTCAATTTAGTTTTTGAAATTTGTAAAATAATAATTTAGTTTTTTAAATTAAAGAACTAAATTTAGTTTTCACACCAAAATATTTGGTTAAAAATCATCTATCAAAACTAATAAAAAAAAGCATAGAATCTTCAAGTTTATAGTTTTATATATTAAAAAAAATGATTAAATTGATGGCATACTTTAATTTGTTTTAAGAGATTGATAAAAGGTCATTTTTACGCACCAAATTCTTATCCCTTCACAATTTCAAGAACCAAAGTTAACATTTACATTATTTTTAAACTTCCGAACAAATTTATTAAATAAATTGCTTGATTCATGTACTCGGAATATCTATCTTTTAATATATGTATAAAGAGGATACTATAAAAATATTAACTTTGTTTTCTTATATTTTAGCTACATCATCATTTTTCAGAGTGTTTTTGTGACATTGTTAATTCAAATAATATTCTTACATTGATCACAAAAAATAAGATATTTCAATTAATTACATTTATAATTTTAAAAATATATAATTAAAGTTTAAAAAATAAATTGGTACGCGAACTCATGCTATCTTCTCTTTCAACATTTTTTTTCTCCTTTATCACCTACACACTAGAACAACATTAATAAGTAAATCTTGAACACAATAACAAACAATTTATGATCACATTTAAAGCAGACATAAATGTCGTAACCAATAAATCTTTCAGACAAAAAAATGAATTATTTAATACAAAGAAAAATATAGTTATAAAGTATGTGGTTGGTGACTTGGTGGTGTAGTGTATACAGCTAAAAGAAAGAGAGAAAATATCAATTTTAATCCTATTAAAATTTCTGTCTATGGTTGAATCCATCTTTTCAAAATATGCTTATGCAACTAAAAGATGGTCATTCAAGTGTTATTTGATTATATATTTTGCCTTAAAAAATAAGTTGGTATATTAATAATTTATAATAATTATAAATTGAATAATTCTTTAATACGATTGGATAAGTTGTCACTTATCATTTAATTAAAAGAGTAATGTTGGAAAATAAATTAATTAAAATCACTATCATACACCAAACAAATTATTAATGACAATATTTTTAAAATCGCTATTATACACGAGATAAATTTTCACGGAAGTGATAAATTTTCACGGAAGTGACTGAATTATCATACACGAAACACATCTTAGTGAGTCAAATTTTAAAATAAATATCATATATGGGACAAACGTTTGTTATTACATATATAGTTAGAATTAATCTTTTTAATGTCAGTTACAATAAATTGATAATAATTATAATACACTACCTATAATTTTTCACACATTGATCATGGATAAATAATTACTAATGATAATAAATATAAAAAAAATATGATAAATATTTATAATTGATAAATATAAATAAAAAAAATATACAAGACATATATTTGTTGTTTATTTATTAAAAATATGGAATACAAATATATTACTCATACATATAAAATGTAAGTGATAAATATTTATCACTTATAAATATAAAAAAATATAAGATTAAATATTTATAACTAATAAATATAAAAAATAAAAAAAAAATATTTATCATTGATTCA
>JBBPBS010000276.1:2606314-2618884 GCA_037974835.1 Cicer judaicum
ATATAAATACATGGAATATATGTTTATCTTTGATCAATTTAAAAAAAAATACAACATAAATAATTTTTATTGGTATATAAAAAAAATACGTGATAATTATTTATCATTAATAAATATAAATAAAATTAATAATATTTATAATAATATTTTAATCATAATTTATTATTAAAACCTACAAAAGACACATATTTGTTAATTAAATAATTACTTAAAATTAATGTCTTTTAATAAGTCTACATAAAATTCATATTAATTATAATATACTATCTATAAAAAAATCTTACAAAAAATCCATCTCGAACTAAAACTTGTTCCCCTACTAATGCAAGGATTTCTTACCATTTGTTTTAAAAAATAAAACTTAAATTGAAAAAATAATGAATTTCTAAAAAAAAATATGCGTTGTCACATCAATAGTGAGTTGTTAGCACATTATTCATACATAATACATTAGCAAAATTAAGTTCAAATTTCAAACATAAGAAAGAATTATGAATTCTTTTTATAAGTAAGTAGTACTATACATTCATACACAATCAATACTTTAACGAATTTAAAATAAAAAAAAATATTTAATTTAATTATATTAATATTTATCCGTTGAATGTACTAAAAAATAAAATAAATTTTTAAAATTTTAACAATTGAATAATAATATATTTCATATTTGGGAATAGAAGGGTTAAAATTATAAATTAACGGAAAAAGGGGCAATTAAAATTGCATTAAAGTTAAAAAAATATGTATTTGTATAATCTTAAATAATGGGGATGTGTTAAAAAAAACGATGGTGCGGGCAGCAATTATCGTTTCCCTAATATTGGGCTATTGGCCCAAAAGCAGATTTTATTTTCAATGAATCGAAGTCAAATAGAAATTGACTGGGACCGAAGTCGATTTCATTCAACAAAAACGTTGTATACACGTACACCACCAGAGCATAGAAGCGAAACGAAGAGAAAAAGCGAGACATGGATGAAGAAAACGGTTACGGTGGAAGTAGCGGTCCTAACTTGGAAACTTCCAAAGCAGAGAGATCGGTTTGGCTGATGAAGTGCCCTGTAGCTGTTGCTAAATCATGGCAGAATCATCCTCCTTCTCAACCTCTTTCTAAAGTCGTTTTTTCCATTAATCCTCTTCTTCCTGAAGACGATCCCTCTCATCTCCAGGTTCTTCTTCAATTCCATTCAATATTCCCAATTTCTCAGCTAACTAGGTCTATTTGTATACCTAGTTTTAGTTTACTTACTTTCAATTTGTTAGCTGCTGGGATTACAGTTAATGGTATTATCTTTGATGCTATTTAGGTCAATTTGTGTACCTAATTAATCATGACATATTTTGACCTTTTCGGTTTAATCGTTATCAATCCTTTCATATTTAACATTTTAAAAATTCTGCGCAATTGCAATTTTGGATAATGTAAAAAAAAAAAAAAATAGCAGCTAGATTCTAAATAATTTTTCCTGTGGCGTGTTTGTCATTAAAGAAACAACCACAAAAGTGTGCTTGGAACAACAAATTTTTGGATTTGATTTTTTTATTCAGAAGGTTATAATAAAATACATTTTGATTTGTTTTATTTTTCCTTCTAATTATTTTGATTTTAGTAGCATGTTTTTTATTTTGTTGCTCACTTAAATTTTAAGTTTTTTAGCGGTATTCTGTATATTCAATTTCTAAGCAAAGATAATGAAGTAAATTGCTGGCTGGTGTTAATTGAATTTCATTAATCTTGAAGGTGGTCCAAACATGGAATTCGATTTGCAATAAATGAAAACTTTTTTGTTTTTAATAACGGGTTCCAACCATTAGGATTGATTTCTAAACCTAGTTATTCATAGTGCTATGGCTGTTCTACTGCTGCCGAGAATCGCAGCCTTTTGCCTCTAATTTGGATATATCATGTTACATTGTGTCGCAGCTGTCATGACTGCTATAGCAGCAAAAATCGCGACAATTTACAGAAGTCAAGGCACAAAGATTATCATTATCTTATCATGTATGCGAGTTGTATCTCAATTCAAAATCACAGCTACCATGATAATATGAGTCATCGTGCATATCTATTTTCGACTTGAATTATAACTTGCCCTTGAACATTGTGTATCCAGTCTCTTCGTGTAGTTGGCGACTTTTTTTCTTTACATTTTGGTTTATGATTTGAATCTTGAATTGTTTTGAAGTCCGCATACATAATATCACAACTGATTTTTTTTTTTTTTTGCATGTCACTTGTTTTTTCTTAAAAATATCATATTTTTATAAGTCATATATCTTACGATTAATAATAAGATTTGATCTATGATTTGAGAAATAGGGTTTCCAATTCCATGTCCAAACTTTAAATCTTGATAACCTTGGTTGCCACAAGCTTTTAAGCAATTGCAAAAACTAATTTTGCCGTTGATTCAAATGTTGACTGTAATTTAACAATTTTGGGGTCAGTCGCAATGTGCCATTGTCCAGGATTGATTACTAGGTTCTGAATCAAATCATTTCCATATTTCAAGGATTTCTTATTAGTTATTATATATTACATGTACTATTATACCATTCAAATTTATTGACTGTGCAAGAGGAGCGGAGATTCAACTTGTAAATTAATCACCATATACTTACTTGCTTCTGATTAAATATTTTTTGCTTGTGTTGCTGTGAGACAGTCATTGATTTATAGCTATTTCTTAATTATGTCAGTTTACAATGGAGATGTCTGGCACTGAATCTGTAAATATGCCAAAAACTTATTCTTTGAATATGTTTAAAGACTTCGTTCCTATGTGCATCTTCTCCGAGACAAGCGAAGGTGAGAATAGCAATCTCTGCTCAATGTCAGTTGTCACAGTTGTAGTTCCTACTCATCAATTGCAAGACCATATTGCACAGACATTATTATATATAAATGTTGAATATGTATACTTTTTAAATTTAAATATTGTTTGCATTGTATTTATTATCTTTGGTGTAGCAGCAGCCACTCCTTGACCCCACTACATAACTAGCATTTTTGGAGACTATGCTCCTATATTTGGGATCTAGTGCTATGATTAAAATAAGAAATTAAGCCACTTTGTAGTAAAAGAACCCAAATTTAGTAGAGGTGGACGGGATCTGGTAACCCCATTATAACTAGGAAAACCCTCACAATTTAAAGCCAAGTTGGTAATTTGGGGAAAGTGGTGCTAAATTTAGGTAATACAAGAAACCAGGTTGCGGTGTACTGGGATGAGAATGCTGATTTTGTCTGGGATGGGGATGGGGATGAGGGATGAGGGATGAGGATTATATTACTCATACCCATATCCAGCTGGGTGCCTTCTCTATTGGCAAAAGAATATATGAAAGTAATGAAACCTCCTGCATTGATATTTGAATTCTTTAATACCTAGGCTGCTCAGTTTTTTGGCTGTTTTAAATTAGGAATGTTTTCCTGCCTAATTTTCATTACCTTTCTCTGTTATGAACATGATGTTTATGTTGAGAATTAACACTTGGAAAAGTAAATATGACGTTGAAGTTCCTTACGTGAACTATGGTGTTTCTGATAACTGTGAGCTGTTGTGTATTTAATAATTGATAATAAAAAAATGACGAGTACTACTTTTATATATAGCTTATTTTTCTTTCAGTTGTCACAAGAATATAGTTTGGTTTTCTTGAGTTTGGTAACAGCTTTTACCTTTATTTTAGGTGACAGTGTTGCAATGGAAGGTAAAGTAGAGCATAAGTTTGATATGAAGCCACGTCACGAAAACATCGAAGAATATGGAAAATTGTGTAGGGAGAGAACAAACAAATCTTCAATTAAAAATCGACAGATACAGGTAGCATTTCATGTTATCATTGAGTTATCACTTAATTGTTCTTGTTATATGTTTACGGCAAAATAATTGTTTCATTGGTTCCCCTGATTCAACTCAAAGGTTATTGAAAATGATCGTGGACTTCTAATGAGGCCAATGCCTGGAATGGTTGGTTTAATTTCATCCAGTTCAAAGGTCAGTACTTTGCATTCATGTTATGATCCATTGTACATGTTAACGTGCTTCAAATTGAATCTGTTACTTTTGCTTATATAAAGTACCTGGCAGTGTGACAGTTTTACATTATTGTTAGAATGTTGAACTTCATATTATACCTCTAAAACACTAAGATATAGTAGCCACTCATAGGTGTATTCATAAGATGATACAATGACAAAAATTATGTAAATCGCAATGAAAGTTCATTGCAATTGCTCCCTTGAGAAGGTTTGTTCCTTCAAATGTTGTGCGTGCATGCATGGAGTAACTCTGCGAGGCTTTTTCTTATTCTTGTGAAACTCTTGTAGGACAAGAAGAGGACACAACCAGTCAAACAAACTGATACAAAGAGAACAAGAAGAGATCGCGGAGAGCTGGAGGATATAATGTTCAAGCTATTTGAAAGACAGCCTAACTGGGCATTGAAGCAGCTTGTCCAAGAGACTGATCAACCTGCAGTATGTTTTTATTTTTAACCTTTTTATTCTAGTGCTGCATTGTAGCCCCGTCCACCCTGATCTTGGTTTACCATAGCTCTGACGTACATAGATACTTCCTTGGGCCTTAAATATAACCAAAAAATTACATGTATTTGGTCTAAATGGATTAGATACATGTATTTTTGCTTATATTTAAAGCTGGAGGTAGTATATAAATGCATTAAAGGTAAGTTAGTAACCTGTTGGTTTTGTTGCAGCAATTCTTGAAAGAGATATTGAATGAACTGTGTGTATACAATAAAAGAGGCGCCAATCAAGGAACTTACGAGCTGAAGCCTGAATACAAGAAGTCTGTTGAAGATACAGGCGCTGAATAGTGCTCAGTTCTTTTCATTATACTCTAACTTCGCAAGTCCTCACTTCAAAAAAAGATTGAAAATCAGTTTCTTTCTTTGTTGAGAGGATAAGAGTCAGTGTGTTAAGCAAAAAGTTATATATGACAAATACCTACAAAATGTTAAACTTATTTATAAGTCCAGGACTCTGAATAATGTTCGATTATTGAATTTTTTTTTTACCTATAAAGATGCAGTTATTTAAGTCCAGGACTTTTGAATAGGATTTGGATCCTCTCATGTTGGGGTTATGTTCACCATCTTATCATTAATGGTGAAATGGTGAACATAACTCATGTTTGAAAACATGAGAAACATGATAGGATCCAAATCTTTTTGAATATATTGACTCCCATTGATAGAGCTGTTCTGTTCTTTATATTCTGTACAGTAACTAATAGTATGTATCGTGCTTGCTTTAGTTTTATGGGGCCATTCTTTGTTACAATTTACTTTAGATCTATATTTCCAAACTCATTTTCATATTGTTTAGTACTTGAAAATTCCATTTACTTCTACTTAAATGAATATCATGTGTTTTAAACTTGAAAAGTTCTATTTATAAATTTAAAATTTAAATTAAGAGTGTAAAATTGAAGAAAACTATTAACCTCATTGAAATTAATTTACAAAATGAGATTTAAGCATTACCTACCCACTATAAGGAATTTCCAATAAATCACACAATTTGAAACAATTAATGTTATAAGTACTATATATTTATTTCATCAGGGTTTTTTTTTTTGACGAAATACTTCAGCAGTTATCCAGTGCTCTTACAGCATCTCTATCATTAATAATATATTGAGCTTAATGTATGACAATTAGTAAATGGTGATTTGTCATTTTAGCATCCCAAATTAGAGGGTGATTAGTACGTACGTGATCAAGTTGCATGAGGTTTTGCCATGACAAGATTAATTAGTTGATCGTGATTGAATTAAACCTTGCGGTTCCTTCACTAAATTAGAAGTAGAGGATATACATCAAGTGGCGTTTTGAATTGGAACACTAAGCAAAGAATAAAAGACCTTGTGAGGTCACACCACCATATAGTGCAATTCAACTAGGAATCTTCCTTGTCAGCTTTAGAAGATTTTTTGTGCATCCTTTTTTCCTTCAAATTAAGATTCCATTACCATCTTCTCAATGTTAAGAAAAATATATATATCAACTTCAGGTAGACCTTGCATTGCATGGTGGGTTGGATGTCACATTTTGGGACCCTTCCTTCCACCACCAACAGAGTCACTTTAATGAGAATTAATGGGAAACAAAATTAGGACGTTGTCACTCCCATGAACGTGGATTCCAAAAGAGGCATGCTTAATAAACGATGAGTGAGACACATAATACTGCAAAGTGGTGTTTAACCGTTGCATTTAACCAACTTAAAACCATGGCCAATAATACCTGTAACCGTAGTTAAAACCATGTTGCCACAAACTTTAACAAACAATTGTTCTGTTAAAAAAAAAATATATAAATGGAAAACAATGCAATTAAAGTATTTGAATAATTGCATGAAATTTTAAATTTTCTATAACTTATGTTTTCAGTCAAATAAGATTGATTTTTGAATCAACTACAATTATATACTCTTACCGAAATGAGGTATAAACAATAATATTTAAAAAATTGACAAATGAGGTATAAACAATAATATTTAAAAAATTGACATATATTATTTAAATTTTAAATCAGATATATTAATTTTTTAAATACTTTTATTGTTGTTTATATTTGTTAGATGGAGTCCTCTTGTTGCTCTTCTAAATGTTGAGAAGTATGATACAACTCAATAAAAAAATGATATAAATATTAGTTATTTAAAATTAAATTGAATGAATTAAATGTCGATTAAAATGAATAAAGAATGCATTTTATATAAATGTAGAATATGTTTTATACAGTAATTATCCGTATGACGTTGAATTTTGACTTCTTTATTTATTATAAGGATTAAAATAACTCTTATTCTCTTTTTAATAATATTTTTTATTATAAAAAAAACTAACAAACGTTTAGTAATTTGCAACTAATACTATAAAACATTTTTTTATTCAAACTACTAACCAACTTATAATTATATAATCAGAACTTAAGTCCTAACAATATCGATCTAACACTAACCAATATGAGATTCAATTTGATTGACACACAATCTTTGCTACATTAATTGATGTTTTGTTTGAGGCTCTTATGCTGCACATTCCTTTTCAAATATCTATCCATCCATATAGTTTCATTTATAGGCCAGTTTCTTTTATGCATCTGCCCCAAAAATTATAAAACAACAGGAGTATTTATCATTTCCGGTTTTGTTTTTTATGGATACAAATTGTTCCTTTGGTAAAGTAATGTTTCCATTCAAACATGGACCCACCACATACACCGTGACCACTCAAATTTGGATGAGATATAGCGAGTGTCATTCTATGATTGATGACTTATGTATACCTTACTAAAATGGCATGCTAGCTTATGGAGTATATACTATTTGCTGCTACGGTGAGACCGGACCCAACAATTTGTGAGACTAAAGCAATTTCTAAAGCAATGTCCTAATAAAAAAATAAAAAAAAATCCTTAAACTAATATTTTATTTTTATTTAAGTTTAAATATTACTTTTCTTATTTTTTTAGACTTAAAACTCTTTTAATTGATTTAAATGCATATACATGTCTGAAAGTTGAGTTCAGACTCTTTGTAGATGTATATATATTTGAGATTTTAAAAAATAAAAAATAAAATAATATGGTAAATAGAAAAAAAAGTTTAAATTTTTTTTTAAAAAATCTCAATAAATATATATTAGCAGAGAGATTAAACTCAACTTCCAAACATTAATTCATGTGCATATCTATCATATCTATCTACCAGCATACTATATTAATATTAAGAGAGATAATCCCAATCGGAAGTGCTAAAAATCCCCACATTGACGATGACTAAACAAGAGAGACCAATATGACCGAAAAACAAAATTAAGTGGACATGCATGCCGAAAAGTTGGAACTAATGAATGCAGCAGTGAAAATAACATAATTATATTCCATCTACGATTCCTTCTTTTTCAACATTTTAATCATCGTTCCTTATTACTCTCTCCCATGCAATTTTTTTCAAACAAACCATATATTCGTGCAATTTACCGTCATTATTGGGTATTATATATGTTTCATAAAACATTATTATTACATACTAATAATGCATATTAATGGACTGCATGCTGCACCTCTTTAATTATTAAGTTGGCATTTGGAAAAAGCTTAAGTCTAGGCTGGCTTATTTTGGCACTAAATTACTACTATTAATATTTTAGTATTTGTTTATAAAAAATCTGCTAAAAGCTTTAGAAATAAAATTAAAGTTGTTTAGTAATTATTTTTAATTTTAGTTTAAAATCTACTCCTTCCGGTTATTATAAGCAAAAAATATTACTTTCACAAATATTAAAAAATTTAGAAAAGTGAAATTAAATTTTTAGACTTTATGTACTTTCTTCTTTCCTATTTATATAAATCACTTGTATCTTAAAATTTTTTGGAAGTGTAACTATTAACCATAACTTTTGTATGATTATTACTAAATTATATTTTGTATAAATGCATTTAATGTTAACTTTTTATATTTAATTTAATATAATTTTGTAGTATTATAATAAGATATATTTTTAAATACATATATTTAAAAATTTGCTTGAAGTCTTATATTTCAGGAAAAGTAAATGTGCCTAAAACATCTTATTAAAATGTCAATAGGGAGAAAAATACATATACTACTACTCTTATGAATATCAACTTTAATATATGGATTTCATTCTTTGGGCATCTTAATACTCGTATTCATATTATCTGCACTTCAAATAAAATAGATCAATAAATAATCGTTATTATTATTATTAAATTTAAATTTTTCTCAAATATTTTAAATTCAAATTATAAAGTATTATAAATCAAAATATTTTATAATTCAAAACATATCCAATTATCACACATTAAACATTTAAAAATCTAGAATAGTATTTTATGAAATATTCAAGTAAAAAAAAATTATATGATTACAATACATTTTGTCTCACTTACCAATATGAAGTTTAATATATATATATATATATATTTGTGTGCACGCGCAGAGCATATACTTCAGTTTCAATTATGTAGATAATTATTCGTCCCCATATTCATATACATTATGCAGATTTTTACCCTATCTATTGTGAGTCTTTTATGCAGATACCACTGAAACTGAACTTAATTGTTATCCCTAAATTTTATATTAAATTGTCCATTTTCAATATCAATTTTGTCCTATAATGAGTGATTTATTTGAGTATTTCATTCAGATTAAGAGAAATATATAAATGAAATATAGATAATAATTTTTTTTCCTCATAGATGCCCTTGTGGTAATCCTATTTAAGACGCAAATGACAATAAAGTAAGTATGGTAAGACAATAAATTGAAAGTGGTATATATAATACTAGTTAAAAGGTACACCTAAAAAATAAAATATAATATTATATTAAAAATTAAAAAACTTGTTCATCTTGAATTAATTGTTTTTAAATGGCTCACTTATTACGGAAGAAAATGAATAGTAAACTATTTATATTAAATGTTTTTAAATTAAATAAATAATACATTAAAAATAATAGTATTAAATAATTTTAAAATAATTAAATTTTACTTATAACAGTTTTCATAAATATAAAACATTTTTACCATACAAAAAATGATTTAAAACCTTATTTTACTTATATAAATTATCGAAGGAAGCATTGCTTTTGATAGAATGGCAGAATTTGAATTAAATAATAATAAAAAATAGATAAAATTATCAAAGTCTCCTACTCGATTTAAAAAGCTCCTCTCGAATGGTATTTAATTTTTATAAATGTTATACATAAAAGTTACACTTTTTTTTTTCAATTAAGATATTTTAAAATTTATATAATCATTAATTCCACTATTATTAATAATTTTTGTTTTATCTCCCAATTTTTAAATAAAAACAATGTATGACTTAACTTTTATTTTTTACAAGGCTAAACTTCTTTCAACGAAGAACAAAGTCATAAATAAATCTAATTTTTTTATCAATATAAATAAATCAAGTCAACCGAGCCGAAAAAAAGAGGGGCCTTAATAAAGTCATTACAAAGCGGAAAAGAAATAGGAGTATTAAATAACATTATGCTATATATTGAAAAACAATATCCAATACATATGAATATGAATATGTAGCCTATTTAATTTACTAAAAATAAAAAAATAAAAAACAAAATGAAGAAGTAATTTGAGATTTAAATTATAAAGGTGGATCATGTCAGCTATTTTAATTAACCCATAAATAAATTTTTAACTTTTATAAAGTTTTGAAATTTTAATTTTGGTCACTGTAAAACAAATTATATTTTTTAGTTCATACAAAATTACTGTACTAACATTTTAATTCTTGTTGGAACATAAATATATATTTTTCGAATGATATTTTTATATATATATTTACAACATTATACAAATTTCTTTAAAAAAAATAAATTCAAAATTTGATTTCAATATTCATATCTTAAAGACTTTTAGTTTAAACTATGACATATAGAAAATTCTTCTTTAATTTATTCAAAGTTAAAATATTCTAAACATGCTTTCAAAATATCTTTAAAAAATTTGAAAATTAAAGAATGTTTTGTTCTATCAATAATTAGAATAATTTATAGAATAATTTTGTAGAGACTAAAAAAAAATATTTCTTTTACTGAACTAAAATAAAATTTCAAATAGGGGTTAAATTATTTAATCCTTTAACTAATACCAAGTGAAATTTATAAAACTTTCAATCACTGGTGCTATAACTTAATTTATGTTTGAACTAAGGGTTAAGAATTAGACGACTTAAGATTGTATCCAAAGACTAACGTTGTTGATTTCTTAAAATTTTGTTAAAATTCTTGCAAATGTTTTAAAAAGAGGGATAGCAATTTAATAAAAAAAGAGTTTAGAAATTGTCATTTTTGAAAAAGCATTATTGCCATGACTTTTTAAATTACTATCTAAAATAGTACAAGGAGACTAAAAATATATATATATATATATATATATATATATTTTTAAATAAACATTATAAATAAGGATAGAACAAATATTTAATCAATAAATTTATCTTAAAATTGTAACTATTTTTTATAAGTGAATTGAATAGTATTTAGCATTGATCGTTGTACTATTATCAATATTTTTAGAAATACTATTTTTATTGGACAGATGAATAATAATTATTTGTCAAAATATCCATTTCATAAACTTATAATCAAATTATTTTTAAGTTCATATATAAATGCAATAATTCAAAAAAATATTATTAAATAATGTAACAATATTCAGATATTACTGCACCAATAATATCAACTGATCCATCCACGTATGAATTACGTTCCGTTATTTATGAAGTGCGTAGCCTTTTTTGTTTTTTTTATTGGAGATAAATGGATGATTTCTGTTATGCCGAATGCTTTAGTAAGGGGGAAGATTTTAAAAAAAAATCGAAGAAAAGCACTACTAACTATTCGCAATTTCCTTTTTATCCGGAATCGTTATGATATTGTCAAAACTACTTATATATGGTAAGTGTCTCTCAACCACATCAAATTTTCAAAAGTTATTTGTTGTTATAACCGACTTAAATAAATTTTAATCGTGATTTTATATGATAAAAGAGATAATACATCTCTTTTCATTAAATTATATATTTATTGTTGTATCTTTAATTGTACTAATTATTTGTTTTAACTTAAATATGGGAGAGTCAAAATTTTATAATTAAATAAATAAAATAAAAAATCTCTAATATTTAATAAGTTTTTTTTTAAGGTGTTTATTTTTTAAAATTTATTTTTTGATTTTTTCTAAAAAAATTTTGACAAAGTTTTTGTTGAGAAATAAATTTTTCATTAAACAAAGTTTCATTTTTTCAATAAAAATAATAATTTTTTTTTGTAAAAAATAGATTTAAATTTTTTTTCAAAATAAAATCTCGATTTTAAAAAAAAAAATTGAACTTTAGAACTTTAAGAGTAGATATCCAATAGTGAATCTATGCATAATAAGTTATGGATCACAGCATATAAATTATTTATCAGCCATTTATATTACAATATTATTCTTTTTAGACTAATACTAACTTTGCCAAGCATTACATTGGTCTATCTAACATATAAAATCCGGTACCGATAGTACAAACTTGGAGGGCGTTAAATTATGTAATTTGCCACTTGTTCAATACATATGTTAAATTATGTAATTTGCCACTTGTTCAATACATATGTTAAATTATGTAATTTGCCACTTGTTCAATACATATGTAATGTTGACGTAAGAGTGTTTACAAATCAATCCCTTAAATTTATTTTTGTTCATTATAATATTTAGTTTTCTATTTAAAAAAATTATTTTTTAACTCTTTTATTAACTAATTTTTGAGATTCTTTTATTTTAACTATTTTTAGTAATGTAGCACTCTAATTAAAGAATTTAATTGTTATTATTTATTTTATTTATGTATTAAATATTTAAATTTAAAATTTAAATAAATATTTCTATTTTATTATTTTATTATTTTATTTAATAATTTAAAATTGAAAATATTTATATTAAATATTTAAATTTATTACATTTTAATGTTTATTTTATTTATAAATTAAAAT
>JBBPBS010000276.1:2634576-2663338 GCA_037974835.1 Cicer judaicum
ATCAAATGCATTTTGTGGTTGACTAAATTTTTACCATATATATGACAGGTAATAAATTATTAAATTAACTGTAGAAATATGTATAATATTTATAGTTTATAAATATCTATAAAACAAAGTATATACATGACAACTTCTTGCATCACAATAATTTTTACAAAACGTTATCAATACACTTGTAAAATTTACAAACAATTATATTGTATAAATATGTCAAAATATCAAAAAATAGTATATGGATTTTTAAATTATACAATCGAGTAATAGTTACTATCTTCATCTATATATACAAAGATCTTTATCCAATAAAATAAAATAAAATTAAATATTACGATAATGATTATTCCTAAAATAGTAGTATACCTTACCTTTCTCTTTTTTAATTGTTGTCTACTCACACACATCCCTTCTCTCTGCAATAAATAATTTAAAGAGAGGAATATTTAATACTATCTTAAAAGTTGAAAATGATAATAAAATAATAATAATGTTTAAAAAAATATACTTAAAAAGGAACAAAAAATAAATACTCGATGTCAAATTTGTTTTCTCTGTTCTCACAACTAATGTTCGATTCTTTTTCTTCTCACAATTAATGTTCGGTTCTTTCTCTTCTCACCTGTAATTTATTCCTTTTTTATACATCTAGCTAGTGATTTAAATTAAATTTATTAAAAAGTTAAAATATGTTTGAAAAAAAATTTAAAGTATTTTTTAAAGAATAATAAATAAAATATTGTAACTTTTAGTTTTTAGATTAACATTTATGGTAAAAAAAATTAAGTATTTTCTTGTACCAAAAAAATAATTATTTGATTTATTTAAAAGTTTTAAAAATATATTTATGATAAGAAAGAAATAAATAATATTTTAATCATATTATTAACTGACATAGACTCTTAGTGTAAAAGATTGATATTGTCGATAAATTAAACCACTTGTATATATAATTTCATAAATTATTATAGTTAAATTTAAATATTTTTGATAATCCAATAAATATATCTTACTAGTTGCGCAAATTTTTTCCACACTAATAATAATGTGTATAAATTAAATCCATACAAAATAAAGTATTCCATAACATTATAGTTTTATCATAGTCT
Source organism: Cicer judaicum (assembly GCA_037974835.1). Taxonomy (NCBI): domain Eukaryota; kingdom Viridiplantae; phylum Streptophyta; class Magnoliopsida; order Fabales; family Fabaceae; genus Cicer; species Cicer judaicum. Next base: position 2,635,683 of record JBBPBS010000276.1, read on the forward strand.
TTATATTAATTTTGGATTCTTGAAACGCTATCTGATTTTGCAATTTTGCTTAAAAAAAGAATGAAATCGAACGGTTTTCCTTTCTCCTTCACTTTCCTCTCTCGCGTACTTTCAGTTCCCTCCTTTTCATTTTCTCAATCATACTTTTTCGACTCTCTTGTGCGATATTTAATGGTTTGTTTACGTTGTATTTATTTTATTTAATATTTTTATTTGTAACTATATATTATAATTTATCTTCGTATTTTTTTTTAGTTTAGGATTGCATTTTCTATGGTTGCTCAATTCTTATGGCCGAGGATATCGACAAGTCATACTCGATTTATCGTCATTGATTAGAATTAAACATTTGTGTGTTATGCTTTATATGAAAGTAGGTACTATGTATGTTATGTCGTTTATGTGCATATTTGTATGAAAATATGCATGTTGTGTTTTAAGTGATGAAAAATTGTTTGTGAATATAGGTTTGAAATTGCTTGTTAATGTTGATATGAATACTTCTAGGTTTGTATGTTAATTTGTATTTGAATAAGAATAAGAATAAGAATGTAGGTTAATATTCCTCTATTCTATAAAAATAATATATGTTAATATGACTTTATACTAGTATTTTTATGTAAACATTTTAGTTAATGTTAAAATATATTTTAATTTTAAGTTGTTAATTATGACAGTAAAACGATATTATTATATTTATGATAAATTATACTAATCTCTCTTGAGCCATTCTTAAATAACACCACTACAAGAAAAATTCTAATTTGTGGCCAACTTTATAAATATTTTGTGGTCGAATAAAACCTTCACAAATTAGTGACCGAAAAAACCCTCACAAATGCCAAAATTGAAATTGGTCTTTATTTGTGGCTGAAATAACTGGATTTTGTGGCTGCCTAAACCCTCACAAAATCACAACATTGTGATTTTGTGAGGGCTTAGGCAGCCACAAAATCCAGTTAAATATTTAAGGAGTTTGTGAGGGCTTTTACAGCCACAAAAAATGCATTTTGTGAGGGTCAAATCCGTGACAAAGGAGTGACGTGACCAGTGGAATTTGTGGCTGCAAAGGCCGCCACAAATGCTCAAGGCAACACTATATATATTTCTCCCCTCCTACTTCATTTTTTCACATGCAACTTCTCTCTAAAACCTCATAATACTATTCTCTCCTCCTTCTCTCTACATAAAATTACTCTTTATTTAAATTTGGTAAGCATAAATATTTTATTATTGATATTTTATTATTTAAATTAATCTTTAATTTAATTATTAATCTTTATTTTTAATTTAAATATTTTATTTTAAATTTTTAATTATATTAAGATTAGTTTATTATATATTAAATTTAATTTATAATTACATTATATTTTAAATTTAATTTAAATTTAAATTTAATATTATAATTATATTAATTTATTATATATAATATTATAATAAACTATTAATTTTGAATTTAAAAATTAATTTATTAAATACGAATTATTTTGTTGCGGCCTAAACCCTCATAAAATATATTTTATTAAATTCAGCATGTTCTTTGTGGCGGCCAAAAGCCCTCACAAAGGCAGACTTTTGTGACTGAAAAAACCCTCACAAAATTTTATGACCAACTTCTTTGTAGCTGCCAAAAGATCTCGCAAAATTCATATTTTCTTGAAGTGCACTAACAAACCATCAAGTTTTTTAACTTAATATTAACCTCCCTTAATTTTTATTCAAATTGGAAAACACCCTCTTCCATGTAACCCTATTAATTTTGTGTTACTTTTACACTTTCATTGACTCTCACAAACACACTTTATGTGGTATGAGCTCGTTTCTCATACTCCCTAGCTATCTTTTACAACGTTGCAAATGTATTTTTGGAATATTTTATTTTAATTATTTCCTTTAATTTTCTTTGTAATAATGGTTGCATCTTTATGTTGCCGACAATCTTAAATGAAAGAGAGGTGTTTGTCATTTTAAATAAAAAGTAAGTAAATTTAATGTTAAATTAAAAGTATTATGGCGAGTATTATTTAAGATTTTATGAGAAGTGAGTGTAATTTGTTTATATATTTAATATAGTGACTTAATTTGATAGGACAATTCATAAAAAATGTTATTAAAATTTGTTATTTTTAATTTAATTTAATTTATAAAAAAATCTCAAAAACACACTTCCAACTAGTTATTGGAAATAAAAAAACTGTGTCACATTCTAAGAACTTCGAGTCTTGGAACTATCCCACATTTATTAAGTCTTTAGAATAATTCAACGACTTTCTTTTTAAAAAATCACTGGTACAATTTTTGAAATGCGAAAATTTAGAAGTTTGGTGGCCCTTATAAGGCCCTTGATTAAATTAAATTATTCATAAACTGAACTAAAAATTTAAAATAGACTAATTAACTAAACTTAATTAATTAAAAATTGATTTAATTTATTTAAATTTTTTTAATCAAAATAATCCTAAGAATACAAAAATTTAACAACGTTCGTCAAAAAACAAAAATTCACAAAACTCTAATCCCAAGTCTCTTTACCTTCCCTTTTCTTACACAAATTGTTCAACCCATTCAAGTTTTGTTTCTTCTGTTTTTTTTTTACTTTCTAATTATAACTTTTCTTCCATTTCACTTAATAATTTATTATCTATTTTGCTTGGCCTTTCTTGATATTAGTCACACCTAGTAAAATTTCGATCTCAGGATAAAAGATTGATCCCGTCAAGGTCCCTCACAATTTATCACAAATTGTTTTTGATCTGGAATGAAATAGTATTGTTGTTAAATGTGGTAAAAATACATGTCCAAAATTTTAATTTACATTTGATTATATGGTTGCTATTTTAAAATTGAAATTATCGCATTTTATTTTTCTTTTTATTTTCTTTACTCTTATTTAATTTACATAGTATTTGATTTAAAAATATTACAATGTTATATTTCTTGTTCCGGAAATATATACGTTTGAAATTAGTAAATAAATTGTTAAATCTATTTGGATTTTATTAATTCATTTATTTCTTTTTTTATAATCTTTTTAATAATTTAACATCGTGAATAAGTATGGAGATAAATCAAATTCTTTAGAGTTTAATAATGTTAAAAAAATATTGAAAACTGTTTTTAAAACTAGTTTCTTTAAAAAAGTTACTAAAAACATGGTTTTAAAAATTGACTGAAAATTTGGTTTATAATCAGTTTTAATTCAAAATCAATTCAAAATCAGTTCAAAATATTATACAATTTATTTTTATAAAAGTAATTTTCAAAAACTAAATTATTAACGTAATTCAATTTAATTTTTTTTTTACCATTAATGCTCCTAATGAAGATTTTCTTTTTGGAGCTTGTTTTAGAAGTCTTCTATGAATATTTTGATAAGTTCATTTGATTGGGCAATATTGTTATTTTTTCTATAATTTTTTTTATTGTAACTAGTAAGATATCCGGGATAGCATTCGTACTGATCGTGCGTGTTTGTATTATATTTAAGATTATTATCCATTTTTAATATAATATTTGAAATTTAAAAAATATATTTATTTAGTTTTATAAAAATTTATTCAACAAATTTAATAATATTCATTTTGTGAATTTTATAACTATTGAAGTGAACTATTTATAGTGTATTTTTTTTAATATTTATTATTTATAGTGTATTTTTTTTAATATTTATTATTGATAAATATTTGTTCATATTTTTTTAATAGTTATAAGCGGTAAATGTGTCTCATATGTGTTTGTACGTATAAGTGACAAATAAATTTGTGATTTTTTTTGAATAACAAAAAAATTAAAGGTATAGTATGTTCGATTAAAGGTAGGAGAGAAGGAGAAACATGAGAATTTATAACATTTTTTTTTTGAATATACAATTCTTTAAAAATTGTTCAAATCCAATTTATATTATTATAATATTTTTAATATTAAAAATATATCAATCATAAATATAAAAATATTATCTCAAAAACTGTCAAAATTTACAAAAATTACACAATAAAACAATTAAAAAGATGATGAAATTGTCAACAATAAGAAAATAACAATTTTGTTCATGTTTTAAGAGATAAAAACTCAAATTAAAAAGATAAAAAATTTAGTTATACTCTCGCAGAACCATATATATATATAAATATAAAAATGAAAGCACGTAGCTCAATCTGGCTGATATCTATCTATGTTATATAATTTAATTATAATTTGAAGAAATCAAAAAACTCGATTGTTCCACAAAACAATGGGTTGTTTGCGTTTTATGTTTTTACAATTGCTGTCTCTGTCTCTACTATCTTTTGTGACTGCCATCGACACTTCTAAACTCTTCCAAGAGTGGTGTAAACAACATAGCAAAACATACCCTTCCGAACAGGAGAAACGCTACAGGTTCAACGTTTTCCAAGATAACTATGCCTTCGTTGCACAACACAACCAAATGGGAAATTCCAGTTATACCCTTTCTCTTAACGCTTTTGCAGATCTCACTCACCATGAATTCAAGGCCACTCGTCTCGGTTTGCCTCCTTCTTCTTTGCTCAGATTCAAATTCAGCCGTTTTCAAGATCAACAACGTTCCGATGATTTTCTACAAGTTCCTTCTGAGATTGATTGGAGAAAGAATGGTGCTGTTTCTTATGTCAAAGACCAAGGAAGCTGTGGTACTTGTTTTCTACTTCAAAATTAACGAATTTTGAAATGGAGTTAAAATTTTGTTTTTTAGTTTTGAATTTGTTCTATAAACTTGCCAGTATCATAGTCAAATTGAATAGGGGATAAATATGTGTTTTCAGTATTGTATTGTTATAAAAGCTCCAACTTTAACATTTAAGGGCAGTTTTGGATTGACTTATTTGAGTTTATTTACTGAGATAAACACTTATGATACTCTTTTAGAGGCTTTCCAAAACAAAGTATGACATGCCAATAAGCTGTTTTTAGCTTATTTTCCTAAGCTCTCTAGGATAGTTTGTAAGAAAATATTTGATTTGATTTTATCTGTTGTTATAGATTTATTTTATATATAAGCACTTGTATTATAAGCTTTATGCTATAAATGCTTGATTAAATTGTTTATGAATAAATGTCCTTATTATAAAGATTTTGTTGGGTTGGTATGAGTTATTGCCTTATAGATGCTCGAGCTATTGTCTATATGCATAAATAGACTGTTGTTAGATGCTAAGGGGAGATAGAGGAAGGGTTTCTCTGATGTAAAAGAAAAACTGATGTACTCTTGTTTTCTACATTTTTGCAAGTAGGTTATCTAGACTTGTAAACTGTAGTTGCCATTATAATTTGTAATAATAGAGAGTAAGGCCAAGTTTAGATTAGCTTCTACCTTATGGAAGCTTTTCAATTAAAATTAAGTATTTAGTTTTTAACTCATGAAAAAGTACGTTGTTATGTTTATAGGCGTTTATAAACAAGTTTAATGAGGGAGCTTCTAATAAAATGAGATGCGAAGTTGATTCGAAAATAATATTTTGACAATTGTTTTGACAACACAATTGTTATCTTTCACCGTATAATAATACGTTTGTGTTTAGTGATTTTCTCTCTTTCGGTCACATCAACAATTGTGTTGAGTGTATTTTTATACTGTGTCAACTTATAGTGTTCATTTGTGATGTTCAAATAACACCATTCACGTTGATTTCAACTTATTAAGAAGCTATAGTTTAGAATACAAATATTATAAGATCATTTTACTCTTTTGCTTTAAGCATCTGAAAACATTATTTAAAGTAGATGTATGTAATACTGATAAAGCTGTATGTATATTATGCAGGTGCTTGTTGGTCATTTTCAGCTACAGGCGCCATCGAAGGTATAAATAAAATTGTGACGGGTTCTCTTGTAAGCCTTTCTGAACAAGAACTGGTAGATTGCGATACAACCTATAATAGTGGTTGTGATGGTGGGCTCATGGACTACGCATACCAATTTATCATTGACAACAATGGAATTGACACCGAGGAAGATTACCCGTATCAAGCTCGTCAACTACTTTGCAAAAAGGACAAGGTATTTGCTTGTAGTTTACAACAAAGAATCTGGAATAAGTTTTGTAGGTTTGTTAAAATACTTTTTGAATATCTCCTTACCTTTTCCTTACCTCCAATCTTACAGTTAAAAAGGCGCGTTGTTACAATCGATGGTTATACTGATGTGCCCCCAAACGACGAGAAAAAACTACTAAAGGCTGTTGCAGTCCAACCTGTTAGCGTAGGCATATGTGGTAGCGCAAGGGCTTTCCAGCTATACTCAAAGGTTGAGCTCAATGGTCAATATTAGTCTCATAGATTCACCAATTACTATTGCAATAATTTGTCTATCTTATTTCTATTTCAGGGTATCTTCACGGGACCGTGTTCGACTTCTTTGGATCACGCAGTGTTGATTGTCGGATACGGTTCTGAAAATGGGGTAGATTATTGGATTGTAAAGAATTCCTGGGGGAAATATTGGGGAATGGATGGTTACATTCACATGCTACGGAACACCGACAGTTCTGCAGGGTTATGTGGAATCAACATGTTAGCTTCATATCCAACAAAGACCAAACCTAACCCCCCTGTCCCACCTCCACCAGGTCCTATAAAGTGTAATCTGTTTACTTATTGTTCAGGAGGAGAAACATGTTGCTGTGCCAAGAAATTTCTTGGGATATGTTTCTCTTGGAAATGCTGTGGTGTAACTTCTGCTGTGTGTTGTAAGGACAAGCGTCACTGTTGTCCACTAGATTATCCAGTTTGTGACGCAAGCAATGGCCAATGTCTTAAGGTTTGTATGAACTACCTCCTATCTGTACTCATCATAAGTAAATGGTCTAATGTTGAAGAAACTGGGTGATAGATTTGTTAACACATACTCCCTCAACACTTAAATAGAAGCAATAATATACATGTATTTGGTCCAATCGGACAAAATCCATGTACATATTCAAGTCCTGAGGCCAGAGGCAATACGTTCTAATCAAATCTATTTAATTATTCACAAGCTTTGAAATCAACACTACAGTTCTAAGTTGATTATCATGATGCTGGATGCAGTTTTTTATTTATGCTTACCGACTGTCTAACTTGCAGAGAATTGCAAATGGGACGATATCGATGACATCTGATAAAGAAGATCCTTTCCATCAGACAAGAGATTGGAGATCTAATTGAGTATTTATTATTTACATCACTTATTTGTACCGTTGAATCCTTTCAATTGCTATTTAGTTTGTATTACTGGGTCATTCTATTTCTAGCTGTTAAATGGGATACAATAGGAAACAAATAATATCTGTCATGGTATGGGATATTGTCATATTGATAGGTTAGGGAATGCTCGCACGATCCGAATGTTATACTAGAGAGAGGGTTCATAAATGTTTTGGCATGTATTCCTCCTCAAGGTTTTATTAGCAAAGAGTTGTTAAAGCAAGACTGTATTGTGTCTCATGTAGAATATTTTTGTGATAGCATACTTCTTATGTTGCTAAATTAAGACAAGGACATGGCATATACTACAGTAAGAAACAGCCGTAAGTCCTCTTTTAGACCCTGGTCTGTCGTAAGTTAGCTTACACTTGCTTATGCTTTGTTGTGGATTGGAAGATCTTGAATATGGGATGAATTGTTGTGTCCACAGATGACATTATTGGACTACAGTTTGTGCACCTCAAACCCGAACAACTTGAATTTCATCATCAAATAAAATGTTTGCCATCAATTTAATTAGACCTTTTTCTAATCAATTTTAGATCACCAACCATGATTTTAGCTATAGGAAAATGCTATTGTGTACAAGACGAAAGCATACAATAAACACTGACCGATGATTTTTCATCAATGCTGTGATTTGCGTCAAATATTTGACTTTATATTGTTACCTGAGTTTTTGATTATTAGAAATCTCATTCGTTTTGTTTTCTCAACGAAATTGTCTTGTGTAATATAACAGCGCCCTTTTAGTTAAAATGAAGAAGTTTGCTTCTGTCAGAAACGTTCAGGGTATAAATCAAATCATGTCAATCAAAGAAAATATTAACAATAATGCAGCTAGTACTTTGTGAAATTTTCGGGAATAGTTTTACTAGGAACTGATTTTTTTTTTTATAACACATAATATGAATGTACAGTTTTATAGTAGTGTAGCCTAATAACAGAACAGAGGATAAATACATATGAATATACAATGAGAGAGGTAAAACACTAGGATAGCAAGATGCAAAATTAGGTGTTGAAATTCTTATAAAACCATATGGCTCCAATTAGTTACCCCAATTCGGATAGCATATTCCAACAGAGAGGCAGAGACCGTTGCAGAATAACAAACCAAATGAGATGAGGTTACTGCAAAGGTACGACGGCCAACCAAAACAGAATGATCAATTTTCAATTATGTACAAAGACCTCATATTTGACAACAGTCTCCACATTCACCCAACCAATGAAAAACACTAGCACAACTTACTACATCAAATCAGGAAAGAAGTTCCAGCACCCCAAACAGCCAACAATTATCCATCACACCATATGCTAGGGTGATCACCATTCATAAGAATTCATTGTTGAGTTATGGAAAATTCCTTCAGTTGATAAGGATCAGCATTCCCCTGTTTACACTAAATCAGGAGAATTTTCAAAAATAAGGAATCTTGATTGGATTGAATTGATGTTTTCAGTTCCGATACTATATTGAATCAGGAGAAACCTCAAGGTTTGAAGAAAAGGGAATCTTGGTTGAATTGTATCGATATTCACATCACAAGACACATTATTATTTACATACATGTTAAACGAAAACTAACTATCTCATACACTGTCATAGTTTATTATTGCTAGATACAAGCTTAAATTAATCCAGAACAGTAAAAGGAAGTCAGAGCCAGATTTTTAATTTGTATGTTAACCGAATCCGATTGCCCCAAATGATAATTCATCCCCATAGGTAAAATCTTCTGTCACCGGCCAGTGAAACTAAGAAAATATATTTTTGTTTCTTGTCTAGAAAATTGTTCTTCATTTAATTTTTTACAAGCCTATCCCTCTAACTCAAAAAATTAATTTCCGGTCTTTCAATACCGCAAAATCCAAAAATTAAAAATATTTAAAAATCCATAGCCTAAGCAAATAAGCATCCATAACTTGAATTGGGAAATCGTATCTACTACTATAAAGTATCATCGTCATTCTATATAAAACGCGTCACTCAAAAATCAAATAACCAGACGACATGATGAAAAATTACAGTTGGGAGAATTTACAACTTTTTCCCTTTATATCCCATGCAAACGATACCTTTCATGTGTCTTTGTTTAAGATTCGTTTCCAAACTAAACTATTTGCGGCGGCATTGAATTGAATCCGTAGAAGGCACGATCACGAGGAAGACGAAGAAGAAGGAGAAGAGGGAAAAACGTCTTTAACAGCAGAAGCAGCAGAAAGGTAATTCAGCGTATTCTTCAATGTTTCCTTCTCCCTCATCAATCTTGCACCAGTATCCTCCAATTCCAATAGAGCTTGTTGCTCTCTCGGCGCTCCTTCAAACGTGCTTCCAACAAAGAACGAAAACGGCGTTGGAAATAAGTTCCTTCTCAAATCTCCAACATCTTTCTCTGCTTTTCCTCCCAACCGATTCGATAATCGAATAACGTCTTTCATATACGTCTCCACTTCGTTTGCTAAACCGTCAACGTCCACGTCAGCAGAAGGAGAAGGTCTATCTTCGAGCCACGCGACACGCGCCACCAGGTAGGGTTTCGTGCGAACGACTTTCGTGACACGAAAACGCTCCTGTCCTTTGCAGATTAAGAAGAACCGATCATCCACGAGTCGTTCGTGTTTTATGACTTCTCCGACGCAACCGACTTCTGCTGTTCCGGAAACGGCGTCGGTGTAGATGACGCCGAATCGGAGATCTGTGTGGAGGAGAGTGTGCATCATGATACGGTAGCGAAACTCGAAGATCTGGAGAGGGAGGATTGCGCCAGGGAAGAGAACCAAAGGAAGAGGAAACAGAGGGAGTTCAACTACATCGTCTGATTTAGGAGAGTTAGCGTGGTGCTTCTCCGAGAAAGACGACGCTGAGCATCGGTGGAGGGAAGTAGCTTTACGGCGGCGAGAGTGGTTGAGAACATTAAGATGCGGCGGCGTAGGTGTTGAGGATGGAATTTTAGGGTTTAAGGAAAATGGAGTGAGGTTTAAACAAAACGGAGATGTTGGTGAAGGGATAAGCTGTGAAATTGAGATTGCCATTTTCCAATGGGGAATTTAGAACAGAGAGAGTAAGATAGAGAAATGGAATTAATCGGAGAAACTATAGGTTAATTTTGTGATTGTGTGGTCACTAGTGATTCCACTTAGTCATTTACCATTGTCAATCACACTCACTAGTATCTAATACAATTATTAGTTTGCCTAGGTAATAAATTATGTCCAACTGTTACGGTATTCACAGTCACACTCGAACTGGCTAGGCCACTGAAATGAAATTTTACATAGATTGAAGATGGAAAGATGTTGGAAAAATCCAGTGGTTTTGAGCACAAGCCAGATTAAATGGATGAGATGATAATGAAGATTAAGCACGTGGTTCTGGATATTCCACGTGGGAATCTTTGATCTTGATTTTCAATTGGATTTCTATTTTACGGATGGATTGGGTCGGATATTAAGCCCCTATTCATAATGAAAGTTTTCCTTATTACCCCACCTTTAACTTTGTAACTCCAAAAAATTTCAAAAATATCAAAATTATCCTCAAGTGGTTTTTAACTATTTCAAATACAATAAAGATAAAAAAAAAATTTACCGTTTTTTTATTTACTCCAACCGTAAAAAAGTTTTTCGGTAGGCTTAAGTTTTCCGGTAGCTACCGGAATACTTGGAGAAAGATTTTCGGTACAGACAAAAATTCCGGAAATGTTAAAAACGAGTTTTTCGGTACAGAAAAAAAATGGTATGTACCGGAAAACTTAATCCCAAAGTTTCCGGAAAATTTATGGGTATAAGTTTTCCGAAAAACTTATACCCATAAATTTTCCGGTACAGAAACTTTTTCGGAAAACTTATACCCATAAATTTTTCGGTACAAAACCTTTATTTTTTTATTTTTAAATTTTTTTTTAATTTTTTTTAATTGTTAACAGATATGGATAATCCACTACTATTAATGAACAAAACATACGTCGATACTACAAATATTTTTAACACAGATCAGGTATGAATAAATATATTTAATATTAATATTATAAAAATATATGTTTGTGAATAATTATAATTATTTAATTTCATATATTTGATTCAAGGGATACTGTTGTGAAATGGGCAAAAGAAATTGGTATAAAAAATAAAGTTACTGTTATTATTAGAAGATCAGATATGGAGACCGGTGAGAAATGACGGAGAAATAAATTAATATTAGGTTGTGACAAAGGGGAAAAATACAAGTGTGCTGCTAGTTCTATTCGAAGTTCAACAAAAAAATATGATTGTCCTTTCAAGCTTAGATCAAAACCATTAAAAGATGATTCAGGATGGATAGTTAAAGTAATTTGTGGAATTCACAACCATGAATTACCTGATACTTTGGAGGGGCATGGATATGTTGGACGCTTAGATGAAGAAGAAAAAAAGCATGTTCATGAATTAACTAAATATAATGTTGCACCGAGACATATATTAATCTTATTGCAAGACCGAGATAAGAGTAATACTACTAAGATCTCACAAATATATAAACAGAGAAATATCATTCGATTGCAAGTGAGATGTAATAGAACAGAGATACAACATTTATTCAAGTTAATTGAAGATGCAAAATATGTGTGCTGGAATAGAAACCATAAAGACTCTGATGTTATGAGAGATATTTTCTGGGCGCATCCAGATTCAGTGAAGTTGTTGAATTTGTTTCCGATTGTGATGATTATGGACAGTACCTATAAAACCAATAAATACAGAATGCCATTACTTGAAATTGTTGGTATGACATTAACAGAGAAAACATTTGTAGTTGGATTTGCTTATTTGGAATGTGAGCGGGAAGAGAACTTTTGTTGGGCATTAGAGAGACTAAAAGAATTGTTTGTTGCACAAAATAAATTCCCTCAAGTAATTGTGACAGATAGAGATCTTGCGTTAATGAATGTAGTTGGCATTGTGTTTCCACAGGCTGTTAATTTACTTTGTCGATTTCATATCGAAAAAAATGTTGGAGCAAAATGCAAGCAATATGTCTTAAAAGATAGACAAGAGTCAATATTGAATATGTGGAAAGACATTATGTATTCTAGTGATGAAAAAGAGTATATGATGCGCTTGCATATGTTTGAGCAATCATGTGTTGATACAAAAATGTTTGTTGATTATGTCAAAGAAACTTGGTTCACTCCACATAAGGAAAGATTTATTGAAGCATGGACAAATAAAGCGATGCATTTGGGGAACACAACGACTAACAGGTAAAGTAATATAATTGTATTATATATTGTTGAATTGTATTATATTTTCTAATGTATCTGTAAAATTTTATTATAGGGTTGAATCAGCTTACTGGAAACTGAAGTTAATGTTAGAAAATAGCATGAGTGATTTGTGTAAATGTTGGGAGGCTATAAACAACATGATAAGGTTACAACATAAAAGAATCAGGGCATCGTTTAAAAAAAGTTTCTATGGTCAAGAGCATGAGCACAGAAATCCATTTTATCACAAATTAAATACATTTGTATCCACATAAGCACTAAGACATATTGAAGAAGAATATGAAAAAGTTGAGTGGGTGGATACTGACAAATCTATATGCGGGTGCTCTATGAGAAGTACATATGGATTACCTTGTGCTTGTGAATTGGGACAATATAAATTAATGGGTGAACCAATTCCTCTAGATTATGTGCATCTTCAATGGAGAAAATTAAGCATGGAGTGTAAACTCACTCAAGACATAGAAGATGGATCAGAGTTGGATATGTCTACTGAGATGAATGCCTTATGGAAACGCTTTGGATCACTTGATGTTATTGGGAAACGAGTGTTGAAGAGTAAGGTGCGTGAACTTTCTTTTCCAAGTACAAGTTCAATGTGTCCACCACCTGAAAAAGTCAAAACCAAAGGAAGAGTGAAGAAAAGTAAGGGTATGAAGCTGGATGGATATGATGTATATCGAGACCCTTCATACTTTGAGCATGTTAATGCAACATATTGTGAAGATATTGGTTCCCAACCCTCTCAGTCAACAAAGAAGAGACAAGCCTCTTAATCAAAGAAGAGACAAGTCTCTCAGTCATCTCATTCTTCATCAAATTTGTTATGGAGACAATTTCCTGATATTATTCAGCCATACATTGATGACATATTTGACGTGGCAAGTGATGGAAATTGTGGTTTTCGCGCTATTGCATTATTGCTTGGTTTCGGTGAAGAGTGTTGGTCTTTGGTCCGCAATAGATTGGATCAAGAGATTGCTTCTCATGTAACTCCATATGATAGATTGTTCACATGACGCATCAGAGAAGTAAGAGATTCGTTGATGATGTCCGACTCAGGTGTTCAACCCATGGATAAATGGTTGTCCATACCTGATATGGGTTACGTGATAGCGACAACATATAATATTATTCTTGTCACGTTCGGATTGTCATTTTCAATGACTTTCTTTCCTATGAGAGGTTCACATTTAGGAATGACAAAAAATGATCGCATATGTTGTATTGGTTTTGTTAATGGAAATCACTGGGTTCCGGTAATTATTTTCTTTTAACGTTTTTAGTTTTATTTTGTTAATTAATGGAAATAACTTATATTTTGTTAATTTATTTAATTTTTGCAGTTAAAGATGAAAGATGGATTTCCAATGCCAAACATTGCACCAGTTTGGAAGCAATATCGCACTAATGAGGCAACTTCTTGGGCAATAGCATACACATGACGTCTACAATACTGGGGATATTTATTAGGCCGGTTGCAACGTGTTACCCAAAATCCACCTACAGAATCCGTAGATGCAATGTCTTTAGATGAAGTTTAATGTTTTATTTTGATACAAAACCACTTTAATGTAACCGACTTATGTTTTGTTATTAATGTAACCGACTTATATTTTGTTATTAATGTAACGGACATTTAATTTGTTTTGTCATTCAGTTTAGTAATCGATATAACAATAATTAATAATTAATAAAGTAACCGCAATAACAATAATTAGTAATTAATAAAGTAACAATAACTAGTAATTCATAAAGTAACCGCAATAACAATAATTAATAATTCATAAAGTAATCGAAGTAACTAAAATAAAGTGTTCATAAAATAACCGACACATAACAATAGTTCGTCAAAGGTGTTACTACTAACTAGTGTGATTACGTGATAAATACAAAACTTTATAAAAGTGGATATATAAATCATCATCTGGACGAGCTTCATGCTGAGTCAACTCCTGTTGTATAAGATCACCGATCTGTTGTAGGATAGGTGTTGGCTGTGAAGTAGAAACATTTGCACTGGTGGGTGGTACAATATAATTCGGGACCTGAGGTACACCATCTGATCGCACAAGCAATGGATGAGACACCTGATAGAACCACTCCAGATATCCATCTTCACACTCAGATGGATATGTAGCTGGACGAACCTTGTCATACAGCTCTGTCACTGGCATCACATATCCCAACCATTCGACGTCTACATCAAATAATCTTGCAGGATCTGGAATGGGCGGTGAAGGAATATACTGGATATACCCAAATTGTCTCAAACACCTCTGTGGTAGATATTTCACTACAGTGCTACAGGATCGGATGTGACCAGTATAAAGTGTGATATCATCTAAAGGAATGACACCCTTGTGATTCTCTCATGGTCTTCATATAACATCTGCTGGTGTCAGTGCATCTATCATACTTCTGTATTCATCAACCTTATGCTTGCCTTGCTTGTAGCACCATCTATTCATTCGGGCAATGCATTCCACGTCAGCACCCTGATCACTTCTATTACAAATATTTTCCAAATATTTGTAAATCCAACACTGTTACAATGACAAAATATTAAATAATTAATGCTAATAATTAAATACAACATAAATTAATAATTATTACTAATATATAATTGATACCTGAAACAACGTCATGTATCCACCTAGCTGTTTGGTGTCATAATAGCAGACATCTGAGAGGTAGTCATAAAGCACCACTAGTGCAGCAGTACCCCATGCATATTCATCTGTACCCTCTAAATATCTGAATAATGGAAGGTACTTCGCATCAACAAGAGTATGACTCTTATCAGCGAAAATAGTACTCCCAACTAAATTCAACATATATGCCCTAGTAGCACAGTCGAACCTCTCTGCTGCACATTGCCTTCTGAACACATCCTTCAACCAATCCAATCTATAGTGTGCACCTCTAGTCTTCTTCGTCTCCTCCCAAATCTCTTCCGTGGTCACTCATAATAGATGGACGGCAAGATTACACGCCGCTACTCTGTCTACATCGGGTGGATTGTAGAACTCACCCCTAATAGGTAATCCAAGAAGATTGACAACATCATCCAAAGTGATCGTCATTTCACCAAATGGCATGTGAAATGACGATGTCTCAAAATACCATCTCTCAACAAATGCATATATCAAGTTGTTGTCAATCATCTTCAAACTACCCCTTTGTAATGGGTTTAGCCCTGACAAATTCACCAAATTCTCTACAGGTCTCGGAAGTACCGGCGGAGTAAATTGCTGCATTTTCTTTCCATGTGCAGCAATTTTCAACAATGGTCGCTCCTGTATACAAAAAAAAGATATGACATTAAAATTTAATTTAAACAGCAAATATCAATATCAATAAATTTAAATATTTTTAATGAATTATAAGTAATAATTAATTTAATATACCTGACCAAACCATATTCTAGCTGAAACATGATAACGGTATCGTGTAAGGACAGATAAATCATAAGGTCCTCCAGGATACCGTGTCAGCTCACCAGGTCCCTTTGGGCGATCATGGTCCTCCTCCATATGCTCTCCCTGATGAGCAGATGCAGCCTCCTCCTGCTCAACTACATCCACCTGCTCATGTACATCTTCCTCATGCACTGTAGAAGGCTCCCCCTAATCATGATGTCCCTCATCATCATCTTCAATAATCATACGTCGTCTTCTCCTTAAAGCTGTCGGTCGAATCCTCTCTGGTGGATTCATCGGAGTAGATGTAGAAGTCTCGGTGTCTCGTGTAACGCGTATGATTTTGCCGTCTCTTCCTCGTGCACCCACTGAAAAAAAATTAAAAAAATAAATAACAATAACATAAAAAAAATTATAATAAATTAAAAAAAAAAGAGACTAACTTCCGGAAAACTTGATGTCCAAGTTTTCCGGTAACTTCCGGAAATATGGCCATCAAGTTTTCCGGAACAAGATTTTGTACCAGAAAACTCAAAAACAAGTTTTCCGAAATAAGCTTTCGTATCGGAAAACTTCATTCGAAGATTTCCAGTAAACTCTTCTGTACCGAAAAACTTCAACCAAGTTTTTCGGAGTAGAGCTCTGTACCGGAAAACTTGTTATTTAAGTTTTCCGGAAATTTTAGAAAAAAACTCACTGTTTGTTCTTGAAATCTGAAAATGAGATGTGAATTTTTTTAGCAGTTTTTATTATTTATATAAGGGCAACATAGTCATTTCGCTGCTATTTTGGGGGTATGAGGCTAATGTTGTGGGTACAAAGGAAAATTTCCATTCATAATACTCTTAGGCCCAACGTGATATTCAGGCCCAAATTATAAATAAATAAAAATTGCCGACAAAAAAATGTATATTTCCTAAAATAAATTAAACAATGTATTTGACTCCAATTTTATACTAAAATAAATTAAACAATGTATTTGACTCCAATTTTATACTAAGTACATTAGAATTATTTTAACTTATTTCATTGCAAAGGAAATAAAAACGATCGTGCAAACATTACTTGACGCGCCTCTTCTTGTTTCGTCACGGGTGATGACGAGTCACGTATGGTTATGTGACACGTTGCAACGAGGAAAGCGTGTGTAGCGTATTTGATTTAATTTTATAGACCATAAAAAAGACAGTCAAATGCTGTACTAATAATTTTTAATTAGAAAATCTTATATATAAAAGGCATTGAGCTTGGTCGAAGGGTCAGAGCAAGTCATAAGCGAAACAAAAAAACAAAATTAAAAGGCAAAGGCGTAATTTTGAACGGTGTTGTGCAGAAGAGAAGAATGGCAGCAGAAGAGGGACAAGTAATCGGTGTTCATACTGTGGATGCTTGGAAAGATCAGATCCAGAAGGGAAATGACGGGAAATTGGTTAGCGTTTATTATTACCCTCCAATTTCCTCTTTCATTTCCTTTTGTTACGTTTTAATATTAGCGAACTAGGGTTTTGATATTGCATGTGTAGCTTTCTAAAATCTCATTCCATTTTGCTACATATTAGTTTTGTAAGCAGCTCTTGATTCCTCTGCTTTTGTTAATTTGTGAATTTGATCCTCAAATTGCTAGTCCCTAATAATTATTATTTCATAGCTTGGAAATTCGGTGAAATTTTGATGGTTTAGTCGTTTAGAAGATGGAGAGGGATTGATTTTTTTTTTTTTTGAGTGGAATGATGTTAAAACGTTTAATCAATCCTGTTTGTGAAAACTTTGAGTGGAGAGTAAGGATATAAGGGTTTTAAGTTTGAAGAAACTGAGGAAATTGTTTTATTGTAGGAATTAGATTAAATTCAAGCTAAATATTGACTTTGATATGTAACTCGGGCTGATTTGTTGAAAAGGTTTAATAAAATAGAACATTTCAACAAACCAAGAAGAAGTTATGTATCGACTTCAAAATCTTCAATATCTTTCCATTTCAACTTCATCCAACCCATTTATTATGTTAAATCAATCTGAAGTTACAGTAGAATTTACTTTGACAATTGAAATCATGAATTATTACAGGCATTGGAATCTTCCACTAGCCGTATGTCAAATCATTGACATTTGTTATTAGAATTATTAGCTGCCATGTTTTTTGTGTTTAAGCCTGTTATTGAAGATCGGTAGCATTTTTGGTATGATTTGTGATTCTCTAAAATTGTTGATTGTCTCTCTATAATTTTAAACAAAATCAAAGTACTAAAAGGAAATTACATTGACAGATTGTTGTTGATTTTACTGCTTCTTGGTGCGGCCCATGCCGTTTCATTGCCCCAATTCTAGCAGAGATTGCTAAAAAGCTGCCAAATGTCACCTTCCTTAAGGTTGACGTGGATGAATTGAAGGTGAGCATATCTAAATCTACCACATGACATTATTACTGTTTTTAATCTTAAATCCCAAAGCTGTAATGAGGCTTATTTCTTTAACTAAGAATGCTGAAATTAATTAACGTGATTTCTTCAGACTGTTGCTGAGGAGTGGGGTGTTGAAGCTATGCCAACATTCCTGTTCTTCAAAGAAGGAAAAGTAGTGGACAAGGTTGTGGGTGCTCAGAAGGAGAAGCTGCAATCGACAATAGCCAAGCATGCTTGAAGGGTCATATAAATAAAATATTGTCATCTATTTCGAGTCAGTTTGCATTTTTTTCTATTTTTGAGTCAGTTTGCCTGGTTTCAGTATGGTTTTCAATTTAGAATTTGTAGGACATGGGTGGATATGTGAATCATGAAACTAGCAATAAGATAAGCAACTAACTTGCATTAGCAAGTACGTAATATTTATGAAAAAGTTTCTTTGTGCGATATATTCTTATCACTGTCCTTGCAGTATTAGCTACTATTCTTTGCTACAGACCAGAAGCAGGGTATCCATGGATACCCCATTTTGATTGAATGATCCACATTTCAATTTTCGTTGCTTGCTCTTCATGGTTCTGATAAGTGGCAGTGTATTTTGGTGAATACAGAAATTCCATTTTCGGGAACCCATTTTACCAGATCATTTTGGACCGAAAAGAAACCCTTTACCCTGCTTTAAATCCGTCATGGTGGGGACGAAATTATATTATGTCACAAATTCAATTGCTAGTTATCTTTAATTATATGCAATTTTTTTCATCACAAATTTAATAACTTCCAACTAAATACAACAAAATTACATACAAAAAATGATAAATTACAAACAATAAACTAGGCTGCATCTTTTGTATAAATCACGGTGGTTTGGTGCAAGTTCAAGAGGGAGAAACAACATAATTAGGGATACACACCTAATCCCCGACCGGTAGAACCATGTCACATACAAACTGAATCTGATTTATTTCAAGCTGTATAACTTATTGATTCAAGGCTAACCTCGCTAATCACGAACTCCTGCAGTATGTACTGTTCTCTTTACCAAAGATATTTTCCAAGGATTCCCACCTAATTCTTCAAACACTATTATCAGATTATTTGTTGGCTTTAGCCAGGACCTTGGAACATGATACCTGCGAGATTCCAAACAGAAAGCTTGTAAGGTTTCTTGTATGGAATAGAATAATTATAGTGGAATTGGATTTGGCACATTGTACCCAAAAACATCGTGTCATTATCATTACTCAAATGTTATAATATATATATTATTAACACAACCAAAGGTGATTGAATACCCATCTTCAAATAGACACAGAGAATTACTACTAAGGTTAAAGTTAAAAAATCTTTCATTATAGAAAAGTGTACCATCGTTGAGTGGGTTGTCCACAACCAAGTTGGCACTTAACAGGCTTGAATGTCCCAGAATAGCTGCAAGAACCACAGTCGCCCTTTGCATAAGCCAGCCAATATCTTCCTATGCTCTGTCCATTGATCCATACTTGTCCCTTACCCATACTTTCCATGTCCAAAGCCAATGGTTCATTTCCCTCAGGTGCATTAAAATAAGCCTGGAGATTTGTAAGTTTATGGTAAGCTTCTAGCTGAAGATCACGAGCCATAAAGTGTTTGGACCCTCTACAGCTGTTTTATGGTGCAGCGGCAGTAGGGATTATGCAATAGGCTAGTAAACTGTTCTTACCTTGTGCCATTTTAGTTGTGACTGGCTTCGTGTAGCTAATGAATCTTGGACCCAATCAACAGATGAGACCCCATTGAACGACACCAAATTCAAAGCCTCTCCTTTTAGGCCAACCTGTTCAAGAACATACTGTAGTTAAAAAGCAATTTCTCTTCACGTTTGATTGGAGTTTAAGAATATACGTAAATTATATTTTGTGTGTTTTGTTGCGTTGTGTGCATCAGACCTGATAAAACCATTTATTATGCGTCAAATCTTTCGGTTCATGGTCGAGACCATAGAGCAAAACCGGACCAGTGATCCCTGTCTCCCATGTTTCATAATGCCGGCCAACGTTCTTCCAATAAAATTTGACAAAAATAAAGAAAAACAAAAAAAAACAAAATCAATCAGTAACTAGCAAGATGGCTAACAACCAATTGGAAACACTTGGAGCAGCACAACGCAATGCCCAAATTTAAGTTGGATTTAGAAGCATAGTATTCAGTTCTAACCGGCAATCCAACAGTCACGCTGAGAAGAGCAATTTTATTTGTTCCAGCATGTAGATTAACTGGCCCATTAAATGTACAACTTCTCTGTTTCCTTGTCCCAAAAGCCGACCCTGTAATAGAAATCAGTCATCTTCACGTAACTCAGAACCAACAAGCAAATGAATCAACTACCGTATTTTACTGCATGTCTGCTTACCTGAAAATTTCCCATTAACAAATACATGAACAGCATGTCCTGCAGACTGCACATTAATGCTTGGTTTGTGTCCTCCTCGAAGAAATGACTCAGATGAACTTATGTCAACACTGCAACATACCAACCAGAAAACAGTAAAATTCCAAATGCCAGTAACTGAGAAGATGGGATAATAGATTCTATGTTTAAAATTGTCAAGTACAGGAATTTATTAGAAACAAAAACAAGCAAATTTCTTCTGCTTGAATCTACATTTTGATATGATAGACAACACCTAGAAATTTATTGCTATGTCATCAAACCAACAGTTCAAAAAAGTTTTAATTCATTTGATGGCCTATCTTAAAATCTAGGGAAAAAATATATCACTCATCTTACCTGGTAATATACCATAGATAGTCACTAGTGTCTCTAGTAACATTTAGGTGTTCTAAGAGTCTAGCAGCTGTAATTCTTGAACTTTCATCTAGAGAAGATAGATCTTCATCATAGGTCTCCCATGAGAACCTAGGATTGACAGGAAGCATTTTTACCACTGAAGTTTGCGATCTCACCTTCATGAAGGCATAAAATTTCAATCAAATACTTGGTTGATACAATTGGCAAAACTTAATAGGATTAGGAAATAAATTACGGTGGAAAACGATTCCATTGCATTTAATCAACATAGCATGAAAGGTCCTGCAAAATATTCTTACTTTTGCAGTATTAAATACGGAAGTTCTGCAATCAGGAAGGATACTTATAGACCAAGGAGGCAATTCATAGTGCCTGTTATTGAAAATCACAGTAGCAGAAGATTGTTCATGATAGTTTGCTAGAAAAGCCGCACATTCTGCAGTCCCTGCAGAGAATACGTGAGCCTGGAAAATCACCAAGCACGCATTAAGAGAAAAGGGTAATTGTCAACACAAGATTACTCTATCATAAACAAACACATAACTAGTAGTTGGTGACTTGATTCATGTCAGAGACAATTTACCTGCTGAAGTGCTCCTAATGATGTAACAGTCGGGTCTGAAGAAACCAAAGCATGCTCACAACGCTTTATAGCTTTATGAAGATCCTTCAAATGGTTATATTTCGGTTGCCTGATCAAACCTAAACATCGTGAAGTGCTCGTATAATTAAACTATCTTTTAGACCACGCAGAAGGAAACAATATCGACCGCCAATTCACATATAAGAGAAGAAAATATTGAAATATTACTACAATTAACTTCGACTTGAGGAATTTGTATCAGTAAAATTTATCTATACTGTCCATTCAAATGTTTAGTGAATCACTTGGCGAAAAAATATACAAAGAATCTACTCATAACAAGCATGATTTGCTTACCATATTCATCAATTGGAGCATCATAGTCATAGCTTGTTGTAATAAATGGACCCCCAGCTGATCTACCAAAATTAGTTCCTCCATGGTACTATCATTTATCACAAAGGTGAAACTTAGGGTTCAAAGCAAGGAACCACATGTTTTGTTGCAACAAAAAGAAGAGCTAAACGATATCCTAAGAGCAAGGAACCAACCATGTAGTAATTCACGTATGAGCCACCCTTCTGAATGAAACGAGCTACTGCAAATGCTAGATCCTGAACTGGTCGCTGATGAATTGGACCACCAAAATCTGTAAACCTTTTGACAATGGGGAATAGAAAGAAATAGATCAGAAGAGTACAAGAGTGAAGAAAGTAGACAACAGTAACTGATATCTATATTCATAGAACAATATGTAGCTTACCAGCCACTCCAAGACTCAGTCCACAAGCTAGGCTTAAACGGTTTATTTGGAGAGAAATCGTCGCAGTAAAAACCATTACATGAATTAATCTGTGGTGGAGAATTATAAGATATATTCAGCCCTTAAGATTAGATATAGTTTCAATTCATGAACTCAATCCCCCTAAAGTGTGATAACTGAAGAAAATAGGTCAACCAAGAGAATGAGAGGACTCACCACAGGATCAGGGGCATCATTTTCCTTACACATCACCCAAGGGACTCCTGTTCCCAATCCAACAGCCATATTTGCAGCCCAATTTAGGTATGCATGACCAGCAGCTCCCATTGCCCTCCTCTCGGGTCCATATTCGTTCTCAATCTAGAAAATATAAGTGTGGAGCGAAAAACGAAAGGGATAGGATTTCATCTTGAAGTAGTAATAATTTATTGGAATGCAATATGAATACACTTCTGATAGCATCATTTGATCCATCTAGCCAACCCTACTTAATGGGACAATGTTTGGCTGTTGTTGTTGAAATATGAATTTCACTTAAGTGTCATCTACTCCTAGGTTTTTGAGTATTTTCTTCAATTATGCTACAGACTTAAAGAGAACTGCATACCTGAGAAAGAATGATTGGACCACCCTGAGATTGAAACAACTTCTCACTCTTCATCATTTGGACAATCTTCTGGGTAAAACCTTGCATTGCGGCCTAAAGCAAAAACAAAATGACATCAAATTATTCAAGACTCGAGTTCTGTTGGAATTCAAGTGTGAATGGTTAAACCCAAATAGAGAAAACAGGTGATAAAATCAAAGAAGTTCAAACCTTGAAAGGCCCATTATCTGTTCTGAAACTTATTCCAGGAACATACTTTAACCAAACAGGAATTCCCCTATACCATTAAACCATGAAATTGTTAAACACAATATAAGCTTACATAAAAAAAGAAAGTAAACAAAAGAAAACACACAGAAACTATAATGGAAGTACCCAAAATTCCACTCAGCGCATACATAAGGACCAATGCGAAGATTGGCATAAAGTCCCACCTTTTGCACTGTCTTAATGAACCTTACAAGATCATACCTTCCTTCAAAATTGTACTGCAACCAATAATAATCAGAAGAAAAACAACATCTAGAACACTTTTAGACTTTTAATCCCTATAAAATTTCAAAATTGTTTCTAGTTCCTATAAAAATTTCTTCGACTTTTAGTCTCCACAATTTTACTATCACAAAATCAAAATTCAAAATAAATCGAGACTTTAACAGAACACTATCAAACTTTGCAAATACAATTTATGTTTTATCATGAAAGTAAAGTATGCAAAAATGACTTCGAAATTCGATTTAAAAATACTACAAATAACAAACAATTTTATAAGGATTAAAAATATATTAAGCTTGAAATGAAGAGAAAGGAGGATCAGTTAAAAAAGAGTATTATTACATTTCCAGGAGATGGTTCATGAACATCCCAAAAAACATATGTGTCTATAACATCAAGACCACCGTGTTTAGCCTTCCAAATTAGATCTTCCCACATCTAAAATTCACACATTTTGAAACAAAAAATGACATAACAAGAACTTGAAATATAGAACTTGAAATGCAATTGCAAAAACTTAAGAGTGAACGATGAAAGAGTGAAAATACTTGAGGGGTGCTTCTGGGATAGTGAATTGAACCAGAAATTAGGACTCTTCTGTGGCCATTGATGAGAAGAGACTTTCTATCGTAACTAACATTGCTGCAGTTACAGCCTAAAAACAAAACAAACAATACAAGTAGTAATAGGATTGTAATTGAAGTGATGTTCATGTCTCTTCAATCAACCTACTCAAGAGTCTAACTAGCTGAATAAATTGAACGATTTATAAATTTTGAAATGAAGAATAAGAAAGAGAACAATGCTGAATCAATATCCAGTAGTAGTGACCATTATGATGCTACTGTTACTATTAATTGCTTTCCATTTTCACTCCACACATGATCATCCCTTTTGCTGTCTTAGTAGCAACCTTAATTAATTGTTTGTTTGTGTCAGTTTTGGGAACCATATATATTATTTATTTATTGAAATAAAAAAGATGGATATTGTTTTTTATTTTTTGTTTCTGTTTTTCTTAGGGAGAACCGTTGGTTTTGCTAATGATACTAAATTGAAATGAACGTTGCTAATCATCATTTTAGATTGAAGAACGTCATCATTCTTTCCGAGTCTCATTAACTTTACAGGTTTTTTTTCGGTTAAACATTTGTTTCCTTTTTTATCTTTCTTAATCATCAGGTTTTTAGAGGGAAAGTTTTGATAATCTAAAGTTGAATTGGAGTAAGTAAAATATGTAGTTTAGTCATTATTTCTCCTAGGATTTGAATTTTGTTCTATCAATTATTCATCTCTATCATTTTTTCACCATAAGATGAAACAATTATATTTAATTTTTAATATAAAAGTTTAGAATTATACAATTTTTGGTACAATTTTCCAATTTTTATTTAAGTTTAATAAAAAATAAATTTAGCTAATAATATATGGTAAATTTTATCATAATTAAGTCATACAATTAGCGATTCAAATTCGTACAAAACGTTCAACCTAATAATATTTATATTTGTCAATTGAAAATAAATTTAATTAATTTTAATTGATCAAAGTGGTAAAAACCTAAACCAGTTAATAAATTGGACAATAGTTTAAAAGAAAACACTAATAAATATGTTAAACATGTTAATGTTAAGAAAATTAATATAAAAGTAGTATCTTAAAATTTTATCCCTTAATATGTGTTCTTTAAGGTATATCTTTTTAATATAATTTTTTTGTGTTTCAAAAAAAAATAATAAATAAAAATATGTTTTTTTATTAGTAACAACACCAAAATTCAAATTCTCACTCATTTGAATGAACAAAAAAATGTTGAAACATGTCCAACATTTAAAGCTTTCAGGTTCTCCAACAAATAATTGTCACTTCTAACTATGGTGTCACATAATTAATAAATAAAAAAATCTATTTTCAAATCATTTGTTCTTTTTTAGGAAGAGAAAAGTTCAAATTTCTGGGACGAGGTACGTAAAAAGTGAGTGGGCCAATTTGACATTTGTGGCACACTGTTGCCTTTGATGCTGGGCAACTATCGACCTTGCCAGTTCCATTTTTACTTCTGCTATCCTCCATTTGATTTTAAAACTAGTGGATTTAAAACAACTAATTTAAAAATTGAAATTCTGATTAATGATAAATAGAAATTACTAAAATTTGTTTCATTATTTCTCATTTTTGTTTGAAAACGCATTTATAATTTTTCAGATGAACAATTTTGATCAAATTTGAGTATAACTTTTGTAACTCTAGTTTACACTATATATATGATATTAATCCTTTGATTATTTATTGAATAATTTTAGTTTCTCCGTCTTTTTAAAAAACGAATGAGTTGACTTCTTTTAACGAGGATAAAATTAGATCAATTTAATGCCTTTTCTCGAAGCATAAACAATACTAAACAATATTATATTAACTTAAAACCGTCATAACAAATATCAGGGGATGTAGCTCAGATGGTAGAGCGCTCGCTTAGCATGCGAGAGGTACGGGGATCGATACCCCGCATCTCCATTTTCGTCTATAAGTTATGCTTGGGCTCATTTGTTTTTTGGATGCTTAATGAAACGGCCCGGCCCGGCCCATATGAACGATTGATAACCCATCTGGTTATGCCGATGGTTAATTATATAAAAACTCGTCATCGGTGTATAAAAATATTTTAATCGCTTTTATCGGTGTATAAAAATAGAAATTTTTAAAAAAATAATATCATTATTTTATAACAAAATTAATATTTCAAAATTTTTATCATTTTCAAAACTTAAAATTATATTTTGAATTTTTTAAAATTACAAAACTTTTGTTTAAGATAATTTCAAAAATTTTAAATTAATTCAAACTTTCAAAAAAAAAAAAGTCGAAAGTTTCAAACAATACGAAATTTTAAAAATATAAAAATTTTCAAATTAGGAAATTTCTATTCGAAGAAGATGTAATTTTTAAAAATTTAGAATTTTACTTAAATTTTCAAAAATTTAAAATTTTACTTAAATTTTCAAAATATAAATTTTATTTCAAAATTATGACACTATTTTTTGAATTGAAAAATTTGCAAATATCTAAATTTTTTAAATTTCCTTTTTTGAAAATGTTCTATTATGAAATTTTCTATTTTTATATATAATAAAAGATATAAAATAATCTTTTTAAGTGTATTGACAAAATGAGAGGTATAAATGATAATGAAGCAGAAAACTCTATATCTTTTTGATTCCACCGAAAATCTAAATTTATGTCCAAGTTTTCATTTATGAATTACTAATATCATATCAATTTTTATTTTATACCTTTTTGGTCTATATAATTTATTTTATAAAAAATGCCCTTACTTTTTAAAAAGTTAGACAATCCAAAATTATATCATTGATGAACACAATTAAATTAAAGATGTAGAAGAGACAATAAAATCAAAGTATTTGACATTACTATTCAAAAATACACAAAAATTGGTCTATAATCATATCATATTTAACACATATCAATAACAAAATTAATAGATATTAACAATTAAATTTAGAATAAAAAACAAAAAACAAATAATTAAATAATGATTATTAAATATTATTATTCAAATCCCACTTTATCAATAGTAACAAAACTTTAACTCTAATTAGTTCCTAGAAAATAAATAAATAAAAATTCACTTACAAATCGCTTAGGCAATGGCACAAAACTTTAGTACAGGTAGTTCTCTATACTATCACATCCTTAAATATTAAAAAGTTTAACTACAAATTTTATGGGCATTTAATTAAGGATTCTTCGAACATCGTCATCTAATATATCAAAAAGAAAAATTCAAAATATTAAAAGTTTTATTCATATCAAAATCACAAAATAAAATATCATCAAGGTCAATAAGAAAATTAAAATTATTGTGACTTTACTCCAAATTTTAAGGTCCAATGGACAGAATATAATAAAAATATGATAAAGATAAAAAGTAGGATAAAGACATAATAGAATATGAACACAATAAATAATTATAATTGTACATTTTTTTAATATGTAGATGATAACAAAATAATATAATTATTTTGAAAAAAAAAATTATCGTATCATGTGTTCAAAATAGAATAGGAAATTTTCAAAAAAATAATGTCATTATTTTGAAACAAAATTTA
>JBBPBS010000276.1:2667427-2682954 GCA_037974835.1 Cicer judaicum
TATATATATATATATATATATATACTCACACTAACACAATATCAAATACTAAAAAATTAATTTAATATGTGAATTTATAAATATTATATTATTTATTATAATCTATATATTATATTAAAATTAAAATTAAAGATATTATATTAGTGCCGATCTCACATTTATTGAATTTTTAAATTTTGAAGAATTACATATTAATTTAATGTCTGATCTAATTTTGATTATTTTAAAATTTATACATTTTGTGAGTTTTAGTTCATTTAACATTTTAAAAATATTAAGGGGTAAAAGCTAATTTTGTTCAATACACCAAATTCAAATTCCTTCGAGGATAATTGTGAAATCGACAATTACACCACTTTCGTTAATTAAATTTTTTTCTTTCACAACCTTTTTAAAAATAATGTAGAAGGTATTATTTTTAAAATAAAAATTCATTAATCTATTAATTCATTAGGCTATCTGAAATTTAATTATATTCATACGAAATAATTTTTAAGTTATCTAACAAACAATTTTATAAAAAGATATTCCAGTATAAAAAAAAGTATTATTTATGATCACCAGTATTAAAAAAAATTTAACTTTTATCATTATTTTAAATAAAAAATAAATAATTTTGAATAATTTAATACTATGATTTCTAATATAATTTTCATTTATTTCATAACATTTAATATTAATAATCTAGATAATATTAAAATTAAATAATTTTGAATCATTTAATATTATGATTTCTAATATAATTTTCATTTATTTCATAACATTTAAGATTAATAGCCAAGATAATATTAAAAAGAATTACTTAATAAATTTAATTTCTATTTTACATTAGATGTAGTAAATTAATTAATGTTATATGTATTTTTTATTAATAGTAAGAAGGAGAATGTTGTAAAGTTTAATTCAAACATAACCAATTACACACCTTGAAACGATCGATATGTAAAAACATTGGGCAAGAAAGGAAGGTAATATATGTGGAGAATGAGGCACGTGTCTGGTGGCTTGTCGCACGGGACGATCCACGTGCCTTTTCTCACTCAGGTTCTGGTCATTATGTGTCTATATAAATTGAGAGAGAGAGATAGAGAGCCTTTGTTTATTATTGTGTATCTTAAATCCTAGACACACAGTAATCATTCACTACACGCACTTTCTAATTTTCATTTCTATCTCTTTCGCGCCCCTTCTTTCTTACGATCATTCCTTTTCTTTTCTTTTCTTTGTATTCAACTCATCCACTAAATTGCACCTATAATAATACTAGAGATAAAAAAGAAATGCGAGCTAGCTAGAGATCTAGATGAAAAGTAGCAAGATTCTTTATCTTTCTGCATTTTTGTGTACAAAATCTTTAAAGCGAAATCCTGCTTACAACTCAAACGCTGCTCCAAGAAGATTTTGTTCTCTTTGGAAAATCTTGTAAACATTTTTCCTTTCTAAAATACACCACCATACTCATATATATGAACATGTGATGCTACACAAGATTCACGTTAGTTAAAGAAATAACGAATATATCAATGGAGACAGTAAAGATCAACAAGAAGATTATTAATATTCTGTTAACGTTTGCCGTGTGCCGTTTAATATTAACGGCGGAGTCTACATTAACGGAGATCCTCGACGTAGGACTAGAGGGTGAAGTGAGTGTGGAAGAGTCTGAACTGGAAGCGGTTTCCTTGGATTTCGGGAGGTTAAGCAGTAGAGGTGAAGCGTTAGCAGTTGTAAGGCCAAGGTCAGCAGATGACGTGGCAAAGGTTGTTAGAGCGGCGTATGAATGGCCGTGTTTCGCGG
The DNA here is from genome assembly GCA_037974835.1 of Cicer judaicum. Classification (NCBI taxonomy): domain Eukaryota; kingdom Viridiplantae; phylum Streptophyta; class Magnoliopsida; order Fabales; family Fabaceae; genus Cicer; species Cicer judaicum. The sequence goes on from JBBPBS010000276.1 coordinate 2,669,225, forward strand.
TGTCGGCTAGAGGGCACGGACATTCAATAAACGGACAAGCGGATACGAGGGTGAAAGGGGTGGTGATTGAAATGGGGAAGGGGGGTGTAGAAAGTAGTAATAATCCTCCTCCTCCTCGTGTTTGGGAGAAAGAAATGTATGTGGATGTTTGGGGTGGTGAATTGTGGATACATGTCTTGAAGGCAACATTGGAGTATGGTTTGGCACCCATGTCTTGGACTGATTACTTGTATTTGTCTGTCGGTGGTACTTTGTCTAATGCTGGTATTAGTGGACAAACCTTTAATCATGGTCCTCAAATCTCCAATGTCTTTCAACTTGATGTCGTTACAGGTTAGTTGCTAAATATACCTAATTAATTCTTTTCTAATTAACTTTAATTACTATCCTATCCATCTTATCATAGATTCATATATTCAAATCATATGTATGTGAAAATGTACCACTTAATATATGTTTTAGATCATTAATAATTTATCATTGTAATTTTGATAAAAATTATACTATTTTAAAGTTCAAATGAAATTAAAGTTTTACTGTAATTTAGATAAACTCACCTTAATTTTCAAACATGCACTATACTTAGTTATGTGACACTTATTTAGAGTACAATTAATTCTACAATTGAAAGTATTGTCTTTAGCGTGATGGTTAATATATGAGTACTACTACTATTATCTTATTGCTACGTCTATGTATCCGTGTGTGTAATAGGAAAGGGTGAGGTTTTGACGTGTTCTGAAGATCGTAACTCAGATTTGTTCCATGCTGTTCTTGGTGGTCTTGGACAATTTGGAATCATCACTAGAGCAAGAATTGCTCTCCAACAAGCTCCTCAAAGAGTATGTATATATCTCTCTCTCTCCTACGTACTTCATCATCTGTCACCACTTCTTACACCCAAATTTACACTCAATTTGTTCCACGTACACGACCCAGCTAGCTATAGCGCATGCTATAATGTTATCATTCGCTATATAGTAAGGATACGTTGATATCCACTTTTATGTATAAATGGGCGGTTTAAATTTAAATTTAATAATCTGATTAATCACTTATGTATATGATTAATTTAAATCACAATTAAAAATGGTGAAATCAATTACATGATCTTAATTTTTAATATGAACTAAATTAATAATTTGTTCAAGTGAATCAACTACATTTCTTCAAACCCTTATTTTTAATATATACACTAAAATATTACTTATTAAAAAAAAATACATATTTAATATATAAACGCCCTTATTTAGAAGAAAAAGCAAGTGCAAATAAATGTATAATTTCTTGAAGTCGGTTCAACGTGGTTTGCATTTTTTTATAGGTGGGGCACATGATATGTCTTCTCTTAGAAATATTTCTTAACATCGTCGACAAAACCTAATTAAAAAAGGTCGTTTTCGTGAATGGTTGGCAATTGATCTCTCTTACGTGTCGTGTCGCCTGCTTGCAGCTGGGGCCTACTCAAACTAATTGTTTTTTCTTTTAACAAATGAAAATGATTATAGGCTAAAGAAAATTTAACTACGTATAGTATTTTTAATTAAATTTTTAAAAATGATACATGAAGAATATTTGAATTGTTATTATACATAATATAATGAATGTGTTGAACAGGTTCGTTGGATACGAGTTTTGTACTCCAACTTTTCAACCTTTTGTAAGGATCAGGAGTTTCTAATATCTTTGCATGGGAAACCAGCGACCCAAAGATTTGATTATGTTGAAGGTTTTGTGATAGTTGATGAAGGACTCATTAATAATTGGAGGTCCTCTTTTTTTTCACCTAGTAATCCAGTTAAAATCAGTTCCATTAATGCTGATGGAGGTGTTTTGTATTGCTTGGAGATTACCAAAAACTACCACCAAGGAAATGCAGATTCTGTTGATGAGGTAATTATACACCATACCCAAACATATATGTATATAGATTCCCTTGTCTGTTTGTTTGTGTGACAGTTACTTCTGTTGCTTTCATTGTACACTATAGAAGAATTATTTTACAATAATTTTTTTGGTACCCATCAGAAAATTGTGGATATATGGAGACAAAATACATATAAAAAATAAATTATGTGACTTTACATGATTGGTTGTTGGATATTATATTCCCCTAAATTTTAGAGTATTGGTTTGATAATCTTAATTAATGCGCTAGAGCACTAAAATATTCATATATCATAATTTTTTTTGGGATCAAGTTTGGTTATGTCAATATTGTATTTATTTATCATACGCATTTTGATAAATTGAATTTTTACAAGCATCACAATACCTATCTAGTTTGCTATATTTTAAGTTATTAATTAAGGAGTGTGTTTAATTCTCCAACTAATAAAATAAAAAACTAATATTGGTCATTAAAAAATGACATATTTCTATGAACTAACAATAGACCATAATAAAGCAAACATAAAATAATGAAGTCCCATATGTGCATATCATATGGTATAAAACCGTAGAGACATCTGATTGATATATATATACTGTGCAAATTGGAATTTACATTTCTCCACACTATGTGTGTGAGGTTCACCATTATATCTCTTTGAAACCAAAAATAAAATAAAAGGAAAAGGGAAATACTTATGCCCCATGTACATACATATGATGTGACAAAACTTAGCAGATTTTGGTTTAAACTTTAAACTGCGCCGGCAAGCCACCAGATATTATTCTCTTGCTTGCTTTTTTTAGCTTCTCATTTTCTTTTTATAATTTTTTTTATCACATAACTAACATATTACAGCACTTTTTTTTATTTTATCTCTTTCTTAAAATAAAGAGGCTCATCCCGACAAAGCAGCCGCTAACTAACAACTTTCTTTTTCATTCCTAGATAGTTTTTTAATTTGTAGTAACTGGTTTTGTGGATTTACTATGTTAGTTTAAATAATATTTTTTATACACTCTTTTAAAAAAAATTAATTATGATTTCTGATACAAATTAAAATTTGTTTAAAACTATAAAAATCATAAGAATTAATGAAGTTAGTACAAACTGGACTATATTCTGCTTTTCTAAAATATACTAATTTGTTTAATAGTTCTATATTGTAACAACAATAAAGAGCGGTTTGAAGATTTTTTATGTGTGGACGTCATTTTATGGTGCAGGAAATACAAGCTCTATTGAAAAAGTTAGATTTTATACCAAAATCAGTGTTTACAACGGATCTGCCTTATGTGGATTTTCTGGACCGTGTACATAAGGCAGAACTCAAACTTAGATCCAAGGGTTTATGGGACGTCCCCCATCCATGGCTCAATCTTTTTATTCCAAAATCAAGAATACAAGACTTTGACAAGGGTGTGTTCAAGGGCATTTTGGGAAATAAGACTAGTGGGCCTATTCTCATCTACCCTATGAACAAAAACAAGTAAGTTTATTTATTTCCAGAATGATACATACAATTCTATATAATTTCGTAACTTATCATTTTCATGCTTGGACAAAAATAAAAATCATATTTCATGCATGTCCTAGTCATAGTGAATATAGAATAAAATCACATATTTGTTGCTGACAGCTTCTCACTCGGTGTCAGTGTTTAAGGTCTTTATAATATCCCAATTAATCTTCATTTTTCCACTTAATTAAGTAGTCTATCGTTTTCTATAAAAAACAATTAAATTAATTTTATTTATAAATTTTAATACGTTGTAGTTTATAGTATAAATTACATACATTAATTTTGATTGAAAATTATGTTTTTTAATAAAAAAAAAGGCTGGAGGAATTATAAGATATATAAGAAAATATAGAAATTAGCCAATTAGCATTGGATAGATAAGTCTTTTGGTCTTACAAAAGAGAGAAAAATTGTGTACCATAATGCTAGTAATGTATACAGCCAACTAATATTGCAAATAATTGTGGTAATTAATGATAATGTGTGAAGATTCTCTACAAATGAGAATATATGGGTACGTGTATGTGTATGTGTTTGTTTGTGCGAGCATTATCTAAGCTAGGTGCTTATCAATAATTTCTGAATTAGGTCACATTTATAAAGATCATCATCATAGAGTAGTGAAGAACTATTAGTGTCTTTAAAGAAAAGAATAATCAGTTGCTAATTAAACTAAAGAACAGCAAGCATGCAAAGCAATATAAAATGCATGTAGTTATGAAGACACGAGGGTTGTAAGGAAAATATGCATCAATGCCAGCTAGGAAATGCCGCGCTTTTTCTCACCCTTTTGTGTATAGTAGAAGCAAACAAAAACGGACGGCTGTGATAATCCAAATGGGGATATTCTTCTGTCAGAAGATCTTCAACTGGGACCCACTATTGGAATGGTAGGGATGTCATGGTACTAAAACCTAGTCTCATTGACACCGCCTATGTCCATGTCAATATGCATAAATAAATAAATCATAGTTGCTCGCTCTTTTATTAAGTATAGAATAAAATGTATACACGAGAAAATTGCACAATTCTCATTTATTAGTATGTGAATTAAGTTAGTAACTTTTTCTTTGATTAGATGTAAATTCCGTTCATTTTACTCCAATAACACTTTAACTCTTAGTTCGCTATTCATCCCTTTGCACAATTCTCATATGATATCATTACATAACATCTAAACTCTCTAACTTTACACAAAATTCACCCCCTCTATTTATTAGAAAGTTAAACCTACTTTTTAAATTATAAAAAAGTAACTTTATTTTATTTGTCTCGAAAAGAGAAACAAAGTTGGACTTTTAAAAATTTAAATACAAATGAGAGGAAAATTGAGAACAATTTTTTCTTTAATTTGAATTTTTTTAATCTTAATCTCATTCATTCTTCTCTATTTTCTTTTTTACTTTTAGATTTAAATTAAAAATTTAGACTAAATTACGTATGTGATCTCTTAACTTAATTTCAGATAACAAATTCTCTCATCCGTTTTCTTCTTAGTTTTTTCTTTTTCACATTTTCAATTACCTTATTTGGTCTTCTCCTCCCCAACTCATTTTCCTTTTATTGTTTTCTTCTTACATCCATGAAAAATCATATTCATGATTCCCAAAACTCAAAATTATATTCCTTCCATCCATCCATCGCAAGTAACTGAGAAGTATCTTTTATTTGTCTGAACCAGAAAACCATAAATCTAAAACTCCAGGATTGTTGGTTACCACAAAATTTCTACAACCCCAAAATTTTCTTCCTCTATTCAGATCCCAATTTATCACTATGCGCATCACAGGTTTCAAAACAGCCATGGATTTTAAGTTTTGGGAACCGTAAATATGATTTTTTTATGGATGGAAGAAGAAAACGAAAAGAGGAAAATTAGTGGAAAAGGAGAATACCAAACAAAATATTTAGAAATGTCAAAGAGAAAAAAATAGAAAGAAAACAGGATGAGAAAATTTGTTAACGTTACCTTAACGGAAATCCACTTAAAGGGTAAAATTGAAATTATTTCAAAAGATAAAATACTAAAATAGAAAGAAAAAAAAGTTAAAGGACTAAAACGTTACCTAAAATTAAGTTAAAAGACCACGTTTAACCAAAAATTTATATTGTATAGAACATAAATATAAAATTTTATATAAATTTAAAATTATTAAATATAATATATCAAAATTAAATTGTTATGAACATTTAATAAATAATGTTAAGAAAAATTGGATTAAGCAAACATTTTTTCTTACAAAAACCATGCAGAATCCTCATGGCCTCTGACAAGTCAAACAATTATTGTTAACAACGTAGTAAGTGAAATCCAACTACCGTTTTGCATAATTGCATGAATGAAAAGAACAATCGAAAACATGATTTTAGTTGTGGTTGTAATGAGATTTTTAATGTTAGGTGGGACCATCGGAGCTCGGTGGTGATACCAGACGAGGAGGTGTTTTACCTGGTGGCATTTCTGAGATCAGCTTTGGATGCTGAGACACTGGAGTACCTGACTAATCAGAACCGTCAGATTCTGAGATTCTGCCATGATTCGAAGATCAAGGTTAAACAGTACCTACCCCATTACACGACGCTGAAGGAATGGATGGACCACTTTGGAGATAAGTGGACCCAATTCAATGCCATGAAGATGCAATTCGACCCTCGCCGAATCTTAGCAACAGGCCAGCGAATATTCGATTTTCAGCCTTCCACTAAGGATGACATGTAATTCAGCAAACTCGGAAGGACACAAGGGTAAACAGATAAATAAGACCAATAATTATTTAGATTATAGCGTAAGCAAGTGTACTATAATGTTTAGGAATTAGTAAGATTCATGTTACAGCAAAGAAATTTAAAAAATTAGAGGCAGGGTGTTTTTTTTTTTTTTACCCAAAGGTGATGCATGTGCGAAAGAGTAGTTGAGGTGTTGCTATCTTATTTAGATTATTGGGATAGAGTTTGGTTATTGTTACTAAGGAAAAAATAGGTTGGAGTTGATCTATGAGAATGGTGGGGTCTTTTTCGAGGAAGGTGAGATTGACAATACACATGACATGTCTGAGTGTAGCGCCCGTGATCCCGACCGCCCGTCTGATTTGGTTGTCTTGTCCACATATAAGCAGCTGTTTCCAGGTCCACTTCTCTGGATGTTGTCCATCTTTCCTTGTTTACAGTTTTCACCCTTTAATAATTACACAAAAAAGGCATTTTTAACTTAATAACCAATCCAAATTTCTTGTACATAAAGTTTTGAACCCCTGTAACCATGTTTTGACTCAATTTCCACATCAAATTGATACTGGAAAGAGAATATGATTGAAAAAGGTTATAGATAATAAATTACATAAAATCAAGTGTAGGGGTGAAATGTTGGAATTTATACCATCTTATACTAAGTTTGGATTGAAGTTTCTATAGCTGGGCTTGTGTCCCAAAGCACATTATGTGCGAAGCAGAGATATAGTGTGTTGGGTTAGACATACGTTTACACTCTCACCGCACAAATAAACAGAGTGTTTTAAGCAAAGAGTGTATGCAACAACAGTGTATATGTCAACCAGGTCGCACAACCGTGTATTTGCACAATATCTAATTAAACTGACACGTGTCAATAAAAAAAAGTGTACAACCTTTCTCATCACCCAAAGTCAGTTTAAAAGTTAAAAGTACACATGTTAAAAAATATCACAATTTTAATGGAGTCTGGAAGTATACATCAAAATATAAACACGACTTTTTTTCGTCTTGAAGTGTATTCCTGGCTCGCATTTTTCAGAAACATGGATGGTTAAAGTTGGGTAAAAATGTTTAGTGGCTCTTATTGAAACGGAATGGTATGTATTTGCACAATGAAAGAAACTCTTATATTTGAAAATCAAGGATGTACAAAGAAGGCTCAATGCATTTGATGATGCCTTCTGACATACCAGTAATTCTTCCAGCTGTCGGACTGCTAGCTTTTTATAATAAAACTTCAAGGCCTACAATGTAGTGTATAATTGAGAGTTTTGAATAAAAAAAATATAAAAGAAAAATATTTTTTTCTTTTTTTTATATTCTCTTTTCATTTAAAATTCTCAATTATACCCAACTTAAATTTACATACTAAAATACTTTTTATTTAGATGATCGCATCTCCGTCTTGCGACTTCTTCACTCTCAAAAAAAATAAGACATTTTAGTACACAAATTTATATGTAGGGTATAATGAAGAGTTTTGAATGAAAAAGGAATATAAAAGAAAATCATTCAAATAAATGAACTAGAACTATTAGAATGTTAACTACAAATGTGGTTCACTTTGTGTACCATGTTATCCCCGATCGATTGTTTTAGTATGTCAATCAATCCACCGCCAACAGCAATAATCTGTCATCATTGTAAACGAACAACGCTCATGTAGAATGTCAATATATTTCCTAAAGTCTAATTGTGATACCACAACAATTTTGTCCATTCACATCCCCTCAACGTATTCACTATATTTTGTACTTCTATTAGCATTTGGTTTGTGGCCTCAATGGCCACAAGTAAACAATAAATAAATCATGCTTCAACTGAATTTAATAGGTTGAGCAGGATACACAAATTGTATGTTTATCACCAGAGATTGATAAAGGACCGATCCAAATAATATATTAAAAAGAGTTATATTACTATGACAAAGTCGTTAAAGAGATTTTACCATTTCCATTTTTGAGTAGTTTAAACCCACTGCAACATCCTTTTTAGCCTCCTCCATCTCTAATGGCTAAAAAGATGGCGTGGTGGCATTAAACTACCCAAACAAAAAATGGAGATGTTAACATCCTATTAACACAACTATAGCAATGAGACTCTTTTTAATATATTATTTTGGATTTCTCAGTAAAATCGTTGCTCTTTTTCTTGACAACATTTGTATGTCAATCCTTTGTGATAAAGCCTACATTTTCTCTATCATGTTCAACTAAGTAAGTTCAATTAGGAGAATTTTTTTTCTCCTTATAAGGCCACGGAACAAATTAGAAAAACGGTACCAGGTATACTGAATACATTCTTTGTGGGGGGGATATGAATGGATAGACTGATACTGGTATCACAAATGAAGACTTCAGGAAATATGTCGAAGAGCTACCTGAGGGTTGTTCGTTTAAAATAGTGGCAGACTGTTGCTTTTAGGGGTGGGTTGATTGACATGCTAAAACAATTGATAAGGGATAGCATGGAAAGTGAACCACAAAAAGTGTTACTAAAAAGTTTATTAAGAACTATAATAAGAAGCCATGCATATGAATCTGTTATATTAACGAATGTAACAATCTCCTATTAGGAGAGGTCTGTTATCAAACAAAAAATATTGACTAAATTAATTATTACTAGATTAAAATTCACATTTGACACCAGCAGAAATAAAAAACTATGCAGTCTATGCCCAATTATGATAGGGTGGGCAGCAAACTAAAACAGTGGTTCAGAACAATCTGATTGAGTTGCAGAAACAGAACCGATGGAGAAGGCAAGTAATTTCAATTCAGCCATATCATTTTCATCAGCAAATGAGTAGAAGATTAATCCATCCTTTTACTTGATCCACCTACATTAGTAGAAATAGACCTAATGCCATAGAATCGAGTTTTTTTATTCCAAACACAAGATATAGGTAAAAGCATAAACAATTGGCTATATGATGATGGTCAACCAATTTAAATATTGAATAAGTAAAATACTTTCAGTTTTTTTTCAATCTACAGTCTAATAAGTATTGAACAAAATTATGTATCTTTGACATTTGAAAATGTGATTCTCATCAATATATGAGCCACGATTCTATGGTACTTTTTCTACATCTACTTCAACATCCCAAGTGATCAAAGTCTGTACAATCAAATTTGCTGCCCTATAAACCGAGTGTGCCTTTAAGATTTGAGCCATGGGAAGCCAAGGCAACAGTGTGAATGCTAGTGCAACAACCAACTCATTCAAGATCAGTAGTTGTTCAGCAGCATTAGTAAACCATTCCACTTGATGGAAGCCCATTGTCATCCTAGTTGAAGGATTGAGCAACAAATACTTCAATTGTTTTACATGATGTCTGTCTCTGTTTAATTACAGAATGCGTTCTGCTTTAAGGGGACAATAACCAACAGAAGTTGGAATTGATGAAATGAAAAACCGGCGCAGATATATCAGGCTTACCTCCAGGAAGAATCTGCCACTAACTTGAATCGCCTTCCACTTCAAGTTGCTTCCCAAACTTTCTTAACGCAAGCGAGTAAATAGTTTTTCTACTCACTGACGTTTTTCCAGTAACCAATTTGACAGCCTAAAAATACATCAGCAGTTGAAATTAACAAACAAACGCACTAAAAAGGCTGAAATTAAAACATGAACTGCAACCAATTAATAAGAATGAGTCAATCAACCTAGAAACAAATTATTCTTTGTTTGCATGCATCAATCAACCTAGAGATAAATAATACTTGAACTGGCTGAATCATGAAGTATCATATCCATAATTTGATTATTTTTTCATCAATCTTCTACAAGAACTAAAATGAAATCTGTGTATATTACCGTGGAAAGACTCTCGCCATTTTCAATTAATTCTCTTAGTTCACTCTCAAGTTGGATGTCTGACGGAGGCTCAACTTTAGAATTTGCTTGCCCTTCAATCAATATGGTAAGTTCTCCCTTTGGTTGACGAATAGAAAATACTTTGTTGGCTTCACCAAGAGTACCACGCCAAAACTACATAGATTATGTTCATAGTGTCAGTTAAAAAATCATTAGAAAAAGTGATATCCTTGAAAACACTATTAAATAAGAACATAAAGATCATTAGTGTTTTGACTTCCTATATGTCCAGACTTGTGACATGAATTAAATCAAGTTTATCATATAATGGTGTCTTGTTAGAGACTTCTTCTTTGCCATCATGTTGTAACAAATTTCAGCAAACATAATCAATGCAATTAGCTGACTAGCATACAATCTCCATGTTGTACACCCAAGAAGTTACAAACCCAATATCACAAATCCCCAGCCTAGCCATTCTTTTAGAGAATATGCTGTTGAAGTTAAATCCTGAAGTCAGGCAGACTGCAGTGACCATAATTATTAAGGAATAAAATGGAAATTTGGTGCTGAAGGCTCCCATCATGGCAGAATCCAAGAAAAAGAGTGGGTAGACCTACCTTGCATTAACAAGAGAATGATTTCGTGGCCAAAACCCATAACCTCCCAATCACAGAAAATAAATCTAGCCATAACCTCAAAGTCTTCCTTCAACCATAGTTAAGGAATGGTTAAAGTTTTAGAAAGACCTAAAATGAACTAAAAATTTCATAAGAAAAATAGTAACTTGATGGTAAAGAAGGCTATAACAACACACCATTGCTATGATAAACTTGATATAACAAAACATTAATGACCTCCGTTCTTATTACCACTGGTTAAGTGAAAAGTAATAGTAGAATTGGTAGCAACCATCACAGAAATAATATAATTAAAGAAATTAAACTTATTTAATTGGGTTTAAAACAACCAAATATTGATTTCAGAAGGATGCAAGCAAGAATTACCTCTTCGTGAAACTTGGTCATTTCTCGAGCAATAACACATCTCCTGCAATATCATCAAATTGAAGAGTCAACCAATCTATGACTAGATACTTCATAACTAATGAACATGAGTATCACTAACGAATATATTGTGAGGCACTAATACATGAGATGAATAAAATTCAAGGTGGGGTTGAATGACAAATCAAACAAACAGATTATGATTATGTCCATGATTAACATTTCCCCAAATGAACAAACAAACCAATGGATTGTCCAACTAAAAAATATGAAAGTGAGAAACAAGAAGGATTGTGATTAAATAAAAAAATAGTGAGAGCGTAGTACTTCTATTCATCAAATTAAGAATTGTCACATTTGCAAAAAGAATCTCATTTTCAGTTATCAATGTAATATTATGTGCATCATTCTCAAGTCAGTAACTCATTATATTCAATTTTGCTTTATGATACTGATGAATACATCAATTCTAAATAAGGGTTATTTAGTAAAACTATTATTTGTTTTCTTTCATTTACAATTTTTTCTTAATTTATGTGAAATAAACAAGTGTAACACAGTTATTGTGAGACAGAGAGGGTATAAGTTATAACATCACAATTACAGGTAAGGAGAAGTCTCAGTACCTTGTATCACCAAAAATTGACGAACCCTCTTCAAGAAATTGAGAAAGCTTGTGAGGAGGAACATAAAATATTTGTGTTGCTGTTTGCTGTGCCGATGCCGTGAGCCTTTTACTTCTTGATCCCGAATGTTTTGGAAGAAAACCAACTAGATAAATAAATGTGATAGGCAATCAGTTTAGGTCCATAAATGCAAAAGTTTATAACTATTGTCAACCAATATGGTTCAGTCAATTAATTACCAAATGTAAATTCATCAGTGGATAACCCTGAGGCAGAAAGAGCTGATACCAAAGCACAGGGCCCTGGGATTGGAACAACGGGAACATTTTCACTAACACATAATTTGGCCTGCATTGATATCACCACACACAAAGTTATTACGAAACAAAAACAAGTGTGGATAAGAATAAACAAGTACATAAACAGTAGCACACTCACCAACTCCATACCAGGATCACTGATACCCGGAGTTCCAGCGTCACTTATAAGTGCCACAATCTCACCTTGTTTCAACCTCCTGAGCACAAGCTGTTCCCTTTGTGCTTCATTGAACTTGTGATAACTCATCTGAAGATCTAGAAACGAGTATTAGAAATGTAAAATGCAATTATGCAAAGCATTCACATATGTTGATCTAGGTTTGCAGAGAGAGTGGAACGAAAAGGAAGTGGCTTACCAGGGGTGTTTTGATATTGTAGTGATGAAGCAATTTCCCAGAGTGCCTTGTGTCTTCCGACAGTATGATATCTGCGGAGTTTAGCACACGGAGAGCCCTGAACAGTAGTGTAAATCAAAATTAGCTTCGGATGTCAGGACACATTCGAATTGTCTTATTTGAGATTATTAATAGCATATGAAAACAAATGTGAAACTATTTGATAGAGCCTATGAAAACAAGCTATGTCTAATTTGCGTGACGTTTACAATTTCAGGTCCTAAATCGGTGGTTTTGTCAAGTTAAAACTTATAGGGATAACAATTTAACTTTATTTATCTTTTGCTACAAAAATAACATATACATAATCACTTATAGTTATATGATAAGTTTTTAAATTATAAGAGCTTAATTAAGTTGTTTATGCAAACAATGCCTAAATGCATTAACTGAAAAAAGAGGAAAACAAAGATGTTCCCTACCTGAAGGTGATGTCTTCAAGATTTCCAATTGGTGTTCCTACGAGATAAAGACCGGGCTTCAAAAGCTGCGAACGACGATTATCCGTTTCATAATCCTGCAAGTGAAGATTCGAAATCAGTAATTGTTGAGGGAAAAATAATAGAATGAATTAACCCTAGGAATGGCGTGAAAAATGACTTACAGGTATTTGTGATTGTTGAGTGAGATGGAGGTCGGAGGTGGAACAGAAGGATAAAGGGGAAAAGGTGAGTTGTTTTGAAATGGGAGTGGAAAAATGCAATGGAAATGGTGCGGAAGCGGAAACCGCCATCCATGGCAATCGCCGAAGCAACATTTTTCCTTTTTTCGAATATACACGTACGAAGTTAACGAAACAGTAACACTGATACTTCTGATTTTGTTCTTGACGGAGTTCGATTTTGAAATACTCCAAGAAAGAAGGCCCAGTTCAGCACTTCCACATACTATCCATTTTTTCATTGAATAGTGAACCCCCAAATATAAATAAACGAAACACCCGATTGGTCTTTACTCATTTTGGTTTTGTGCCACACCTTGCTAAATTATACTTTCAATCTATTAATTTATTTTTTCTATTGGTAAGTGGTCTTTATGTATTGATGTTTGGGCATTTTTTATTATTAGGTCTACTTTTTTTGTCCTTTAAGAGGTCTCAAAGTGGAGATACCGAAAGAAAAAAATTTCCTCTCATAAGATTTTGCATACTGTGCGATTATGTGTTAACTTATTTATTTTGTCTAATAAGTAAAAAAATGTTAAATTAATAAATAAAAATAACTAAAATTTAAATTAATAAAAAATAATAAAATAATTGCAGTTGAATGAATGTGTCAAATTTTAACAACTTTCCCTATTTCGTTGCCTATTACAAATAAAGTAGCACTTTTATTCTATTTTTTTAATAATTCTCTTCTATTCTCCCTCCTATTTTACAACATAAAATAAAATATTAATAAAATCAATCAAAATAATAAAA
>JBBPBS010000276.1:2685349-2716260 GCA_037974835.1 Cicer judaicum
TTAAAAAATCAAAATTTTTTTTAAAAAAAAAAATTAAAAACAGTTTCTAAAATAACAACATAAAACTAATTTTTTTAAACAAAAATCAGTTTTAAAAAAAGAATAAATTAAATTAATTTTATATTTAATTATTTTAAAATAATAAAAAAAAATTTTAAATAATAAATAAACAATAGATTTTAAAACGTAGCATTTTATTAAAAAAATATTCTTTTAAATAAATATAATAATACATTTATAATAATATATATTTTAAAATAAATAAATGTAATAATCCGTAGAATTGCAATAGAAATATATATCATCCATTGGATTTTTAAAAAGTTGCAATGGATTAAATCCATCCATATTTATTTTTTAATGGATGCATTAGATCCAACCATATTTTTAAATGGATGAATTGGATCCAATTCATTAAACTTTTTTATTTCATAGTGAATGGATTCGATGAATTTATAATTGGATAGATAATAAATAATCGAATTACTTTGCCACCTCTACTTGTCATTTAGGACTCGTGACTAAGATATGTCATCTGATTATGAAAATCAGTGGCAAACGAATTATAAAAGTTAGTTAAATGATAACAGTAATAAAAGAATAGATCATTGAAGTCAAGTTCATTTATCTTCCATATTACTGGTCTGTATTGTGGATATTATTTTCTTTTATGATTTGGGGTTTTTTTATTTTGACTCAGTGTTGTGTTAAAGTTTTGTTTCTTATGCTTAATTTTGTACCAAAAGTTATGGTTTTCACCCATTTCACTTCAATTGATTTGTTTTATTCCATGTTAGTTTTATTTAATTGAGATCCTTGTTTGGTGAAACAAACGCTGGAACGACGACAAACATGGTGTCACTGATAACCAAAAACAATCCAGGGATCCATGCTCATGTCATTCTTGAAATCAATTATATTCATGTTGTTACTATAATTTATAATCGATTTACTCTCATTTATCATCTCCAACCTCTCCTAAGCGATGTCCTATTTAATATCCACCTCATATGTTGGTTTATTGAAGCACATCACATTCATCTCGAAACAAACTCTTACGGAGACGTCTTGACTTGATCACGACAAATATTTTTCTATGATATATTCACTACAAAAAAAAGCATCTATTGTGATATTTTATCTGTCACTAAAGCTATTGTTTGAGTGTCACTGTTCCTAAAAATATTATACTCTTTTGTAAAAAAAATTAAATGCACAAAAATGTAAGTACACCACTTCCACAAACACCGAGAAACCTTTTTTTTTTTCTTTGCATTTTTCAAACCCTTTTCTCTCTAATATCTTCAACGAATCCTAATCCCAAAAACCCTAAAATCAAATTCGAACAACCCTAAATTCATTTATAAAATCAAATTCGAACAACCCTAAATTCATTTATCTCGTTTCATTTGGTGATTTGCTATAGCAAATAAGTTATATTCTATTTCCAAATCATTTCAGATTTTATTTTGGTAATCTTGTTTGTTAAGTGTCATGTTTTTGGGATTTGCTGAATTAGGTTGTGAGTTTGCGATTTGTTCTATTTTTTAGCTGATATGGGTTTACGCTTTTTTCATTCACACGTCACACTATTATCATTTTTGGATTAGGGTTCATTTTCTCCCTCTAAACTTATTAGAGTTAATGTTTAAAAAAAAATTATTCTGCTTTTGATAACATAGTCATGTCATGGTGGTTTTGTAATACTTGATATTTCCTTAAATTGTAAGCACTGCCTGCAGGATTCTTCTGGTATTTTATGGGACAATGACAGTTTGGCTGGTCTATTAGCACTTGAACTTATAGTTGATCTTCTTGTTTTATTAAGTGATGTTGAGGGCCTTTATAGTGATCCTCCTAATGACCCAAACTCAAAGTTAATTCATACATATATAAAAGAAAAGCATCATAGAGAAATTACTTTTGGAGACAAATCAAGATTGGGCAGAGGGGGTGGAGAAATTACTTTATTTGAAGGATATTCTCTTATCCTCGTAACTCTTTGTTCATGTTCTACATTCTCTATATAATTCGAGTCAATCGGGATTGACTATAAGAAGGCAAAACTCTCATGTGCTAATTTTTTGTATTCACAAGACTTGAATCCGAAACCTTGCTTAAGCATAACAGTGCTCCTTGCCGCTTGGACCAACAAATGTTGGTCCTCAAACTCTTATTAATCACCCATTAGCTCATTTGTAACATGTTTACTGTCTTCTAAAGTGTTTGATGTATGTAACATCTTTCCTGTATTTGGTTAAATGACAAATTGTGAAATGGATTTTGTCACTAATTATATTCACTGATCTTAATCTAAGATAAAAAAATATAGTCACCGACTGATTTTACCAAAAAATAAGTTCACTCATTTTGACTGTTCTGATTGCTGTTATATGTGTCCAGCTAGCTGATAAACTCATCCTGGAGAAAATATCATGTCCTCTGGATGTACTCCTGATTATATTTGAATCTCGACCCGATGCTCTTGTTCAGGCATTTAAGGCACTCTGTGTTATCCATTTTCAACTACTACTTAGCATGAAAAATATAAGAGCATGATTGTAAACTACGTATCTAGTATAAGTTGATTGTTGTTTCATTATATCATCATATTTCAATATATCCTTCTCGTTTATGAAATATTTCTTTCAAGTTAATTTGGATATTGATGTATGAGTTGTTTGATAAATGAATTAATAGATTGCTGCATTGGCAATTCGAAGTGGGAATGGGTTATTACTTAACGGAGGAAAGGAAGCCCGAAGATCAAATGCTGCCTTACACAAGGTTTATCCATTTATTTTATTAGTTGAGGCTGTAGTTTTTTCAGGTCAATCTAGATCATCATTTTTGGTATAATTAAGTTTCCATCTTTACATATATATTTCTTCTTTGTTGTAGGTGATTACTTCCATCATGCCAGATACAGTTGGCGACAAACTCATTGGACGTGTGAGTTGTGACTTAAAGGGATGAAATTCCACATCTACTCAATGTAGATATGACAAGTTAAAATCCTCATAATTATATTTTTGTCATGATTTTCACTAATTAATATACTCTGCCACAACTTGATGATGTGATAGATCTTGTGGTCCCTAGAGGCAGTAACAAGCTTGTTTCTCAAATCAAGGAGTCAACAAGAATTCCAGTTCTTGGTCATGCTGGTGTGGTATTGTATCGCATATAAATTTCCTGTGTAAACATGTAAGAAAAACTAGGACTTCTATTGAAATTGTTTTATGTGTTTTTGTTATGCAGATGGAATTTGTCATGTGTATATGTTGACAAGTCTGCTAATATTGATATGGCAAAGCAGATAATTAAGCATGCAAAGACTGATTATCCTGCTGCTTGCAATGCAATGGTAATTAGCATTCACATCCTTTGCAATGCTTTGTTCCCTGTAAACAGTGCTGCTGCATTCCACAATGCAAGTACACGTTTTTGTGATGGAGCACGCTTTGGGCTTGGGACAGGGGTTGATTTTATAAGAATAAAAAATAAATTGTATATTTCAATGACATTAGTTAATAAAAATAAATTAGAAATTTAAATTTAATTTACTGATATTAATAATTTAGAATTATAATTAGTAGAGAGATTAAATAAATTTAATTTAATAAATAATAATAAATTTTAGTGATAGAAAGTACCGTAGAAATTCTTTATTTATCTAGTTTTTAGTGACAGACGATACTGTAGAAATAGATCAATTATTTAATTATATTTATCTAATCTTTAGTAACAGATAAAACCGTAGGAATAGATGAATTCTTTATCTATATTTATCAAGATTTTAATGACAACCTTATTGCAGGTAGAAATCAAAAACATGTAGTGACACTTCTCAAAACATGTTGTGACAGTCATCAAAGTGTAGCAAGTTGCCCCTTAAAGTTGACAAGATCTGGATGCCACTCAAAATATTATTGACCTTTACTTACAGCTTTTGACATTTAATGACAAACTTTGTATGTCACTATAAGTCAAATTTCTTGTAGTGATTGGACTCTATTTTTACTAATGATAAACTTTTACTTGTATTTTATTTTCCTTTTATATAAAGAAAATATGGTTTTTCCGCTAAAGATATATTTCAACTTCAAATACATCATCAATTTTTTATTTGTTAAAATTAATTATTTATATTTATATTTATAAAAGTTAACTTTACTAAATAATTAAATTTTAATTGACAATCTATTAGCTATAAATTATTGTCGGAAACAAACTTTTCACTTATAAATTGTAAGCTACCAACCATAAGCTATAACTCTCACCTATCTAATTGGCTATCATAATTAAATTTTACCAAACAAAGTTTGGGACAACTTGTTCTCCGTCTTCCTTCAGGAGTGGTGTAATTTTAGCATCTCTGTCTTCCTTTAAGAGTGGTATAATTTTAGCATCTGTTTTCAGTTCCTTTAAGTTGGATAATCCTTTTTCATTGAAGTGCAAAAGTTAGGGTACCTAGAAAAGTTTGATGTGTTATCATTCCGGGTCGTCGACTCATTGTTAACAAAGGTCATAATATAATATATATGTAACTTTCTCTCGTATCACTTTTTCACTTTCTTTCTACTTTTTTCTCCTTATCATATCGGGCCTATAAGTTTGTCCTTTAGTTAAAATTATTTTCAATATAACAATTATATTTGAATTTAAAGTAGTTATGAAACAGGACTAGGCATATAGATGTAGCTGAGCTGCTACATTTTGCAGATCAGTTGGATTCTTGTTGATAGTCTTATATAAGATGATCAGATTTACTAACATGTATAATTACAAGTACAAATATCATTATAGATTTTATTGCCTCACAATCATGGGAGAGGTGAGAGTTAAAATATCCGTACAATAACAAGTCTATGTGTGTAGATCAAAGATAAACTTTGTTTTTCGAATTTATGAATAATAAAACTTAATACTTTTCTCATGTAAATATATGAGATACACAAGGAACAAGGTCCATATACAAAGATCACAAACTACGAGGTGTACAATAAACATGTTACTCGACTAGATAATAATCTACTATTATGATTTAAATGTGCAAAAAATCACTTGTATTATTTCAGAATGAATTCTACCAAAGAGGTAGTGATCTTACAATTCAGTTCAACAATACTTAAAGAAATGTCTCATAAGAGAAGGTACTAGCAGATAAAATCTAAGAGGGGAAGAAATACATTAGACTTTTCACACCCTAATAATTAGCCCCTCATTTAGTTAATTATATAGCCATTCAATTTTGTGCTGATTCTTTTATTCCTTTGTCCCTTTCCTTCCTTGATTTCAGAATTCTGTTCAACTGAATTGATACCCTCTTCTTGGGCCTTGGTCTTGCTAGAAGCTCTCACCATTTGTGGGCTTTTACCACTCATTGTGTTTCCCTAAATCTACCTCGAGCTGATGTCGAAAACACCAATCCAACAAGTAGTAGGGTGGAGGAGAAGTTTGAGTATTATTATATATAGGTCTAATAATGAACTTTGGCAATTCATTGTCATCCCCTATATACACTTTGCATTTTTCAGATGGAAGATCGATGACATAAACAGAATTCCTTCGATAACCCCACTTTTCTGGGCTCCTCAATGCATAATACTTTTCCTTGGGAGCATAAAATAATGCAATGTCACCCAAAGTTTCTAATTTGACACAATTCATGGTTGAGAAATCTATCTCGTACACATTTAGTATTTCATTGGAAATAATATTAAGCACTAAAAGTTGTCCATCACAATCAATCAACCTTACATATGAGGAAGATGTTACTTTGAGAGTACTCTTCAATCCTAAAAACCTTATATATGCAGAATTCAAGCTGAATACCCCTATATTGGCCTTGTCAGTGATCACATATATGACACTGTGCAAAAGTGTAAAATCAACAACTTTCCATGGATTTCTTTTTGGCGAATAAGTAACCCAACCAAAATTTTGAGATCGATAGATATGAAAATTATGAGAACTTTTACATAAAGCCACAAAGACAAATTCATCTGAGCCTTTACCAAAAGCAAGTAACACATTGTAAGCAAAATCATAAAGTTCAACTTAAAAGGCTGAGGAAGTATCGATTAGAATCACTTTTCTTGTAAATGGATTCATGAGCACAAATGAATGATCGTTCTCTGCCATAATCAAATATCCGCTAGAAGATCCAAAATAGAAAAAGTATCTTAAGTCATTCATCTTCTTTGAGTGATAAATTTTTTGGTGAGGTATGCTGATGAAGGTATAACATTTCTCAAGATCGTAAGACTTTCTAACAATTAATGGTTCTTGGGATACTAAGAAATCTCTCCAATAAATTTTTATGAAACCCCCACCAATTCTTGCACACACTACTAAATTGGAAGAGGTCATCCAAATCTAGTTTTCTGGAAATGATATCAAGCACATCCCAAGGAAGTGGACACAAATTCTCTGCTACCTTTGTCATTTTTCCACCACCTTCGTATCACAATAATGACAACATTAGCTTTTATATATATATATATGGGGATATGATCAATTGACAAATTTTTTATCTCATATATGTATTACCAAATTTATCTTTGAATTGAAAAAAAGTATTATAACATAGATCATGTTTATAAAATTTGACACTAATACGAAATAGTTTGATAATATCAACAAAAATTCATCAAAATTAATGACATGTGAACTTTTATCAAACAAATTAATTTTGATATATTTTTTATTGATATAATCAAATGATTTCAAATTAATATCATATTTTATAGACATATTACATAATTTTCAATCTATCGATCAATTTTGTAAAATAAATATGCGACAAAGAATTACCATATGTGTCATACTATTAAGTTTAACATTGTACTGTGAATTAATCATGTCCCATATATATATATATATATTAAACATATGTTTTTTAATTTTCAAAATATAACTATAATACAATGATGTACTATTTCCATTTATGTGAACACGCCATTGTACAACAGACAATAAATATCCATTTTCCTCGTCACATGAAGTGAGAAAAGACAGATATATCAAGAATCAATTTAAATATGATAAAACGAAAATTTAAATTAAATCTGAACATAAAAGATACTAGAATGAAATAACCATGAATTTAAAAAATTTAAATAGTGAAAACACTATGAAGAAAAACAATATGGCCGAATTATTTATTGAAGGTTTGAAAACAAAATCATTTATGCTATTTAAGATAAAAATAACCTACAAGGAGTAAATATTATTTTTTTGTTAAACTAAAATCCACGATAAAAGACATGACAAAAAACAATAACTAAGTTATTTAGGAGAATAATCTTGATTGGACTAAAGATGTATTTCCATTTTACAAGTCATCAATTTAGATATAGAAAACACATAATATAAAATTATGGACGTATATGAAGTGCAATAATACAATAATAACTAGAAGTCTAACCATGCAAGGATCAAATATGATTACATGTAAAATTTAACAATTTTATAATTTGATTTTTCTGAAAAAATAACAATATATAATCATAATAATTACTAACCAGTCTGGCGACCTTGTTGTCCAGCAGTCAATGGAAGTGTCATATTGTGATAATGCTCCATGTACCAGTTGAATACACAATGTACTAATCTGTACATTTTAATCAGCTGATTAATCCTTTCTTTGAAAACTCTTGCATCAATTACATAATTCTCAAAATCATTTATGTGTTTTATCAGTTCGTCAAACTTTTCCATCTGATTATCAGTTTCAAACAGCCATGCTGCCATGAACATTAACTTTGGCTTATATGACCAACGAACTATCTGCTCATCAAAGTCATGTGGAAGTGTGATTTCATGTTCTGTTGCCATGAAAGCTTAATTGAGTTGTGAAAGCTAAGAAAGGAAGCTTGTGTCGTTGAGGTTGTAAGGAATACAAGCTAACCCTATTTCTATTTGATTATTATAAACTTAAATAAACTGAATCACAAATATCGTAAATTCAGTCTATTAAGGAGATAAATAAGGAAGTTTGGTCAAAGGGGCAAAATCCAACTCCCTCGATATACATTTTAGGTTAATTAAGTTTTAAATTCATTATTTTTAAATAAACATTAATCAGTATTTCTTTAAAATAGAAACAAAATTATAGTTTAAATATTTTATTGCTATTTGGAATAGTTATATTAAATTTATGCTGGTATATTTTAAATAGGTTAAATAGAAACAAAAAAAATTATATATATAGTTTAAATAGACATAAAGGTATTTTTCTACTCTTTCCTTTCTTTAAAAACAATTCTACTTTTTTTTCCCTTTAAGAGATCTCAAAGTGGAGATACCAAAATAAATTTTTTTCTCTCATAAGATTTTGCATATTATGCGATTATGTGTTAACTTATTTATTTTTTTGTAACAAGTGAAAAAATGTTAAATCAATAAATAAAAATAACAATATATCCTATTTTAACAATATGTGTCAAATTTTAACAATATTCTCTATTTTGTTGCCTATTGCAAATAAAGTAGCACTTTCTTTCTATTTTTTAACGACTTTCTTCTATTTTTCCTTTTATTTTAAAACATAATAAGAAAAACTAAAATATATTAATAAAATTAATCAAAATAATGAAAACAAATGCATTACATGAAGAAAAAAAATATATCCTTGTTACGGATGTATTTAAAACAAAAATACATCATTGGCAACAAAAATATATTAAATGAAAAAAATATATTACATCATTGACAACAAAAATATATTAAATGAAAAAAAATATACTTTTTGAAACGATCATGAAAATTAGGAGGACTCGTACAAAGAACGTATTATTTTATTTGATTTTATTAATATAATATAATTTTTATTATTATTTTTTATTTATTAGACCTTAATTTTATTAATATAATTTAGTTTTTATTATTATTTTTTATTTATTAGGCCGTAAAATAGGATAAAGTTGCAAATTATTTGCAACTATAATGGAGCTAGTGGTAACCACGGATAATGACCTCATTATTATAAAATTAATTTTATATTTCTTGTATTTACTTATATATTAAAATAGGTTTGAGATTTTTTTTCTAAAACACAAATTTAAATTTCAGAAACACAACGCTGTACCAAAACTTTTAAGTTTTTTAATACAAAAATTTCGATTTTCAAAATCACATTAGAATTTTAGAAAACTTGAAAAGGTAATTTGTATAAAATATAAGAGTATAAATGGTGGATATACCTTTATGAAACAAATTATATTTTTAAAAATAAATTGAATGAATGAAAATATTATAAATAAATAAATAAATTTACTGAGTGAAAAAAGGTTGAACCCGTTTGTTTGAAAATTAATGTAATGAACATAAATTTAAAAAATTAAAATTTAAAAATTAAAATATTTTTATTTAATATATAATAGTATTTATAAATTGTAATTTAATTGTAACAAATAACAAGTTCAAATCTTTAAAATAATTGATTTGAAATTTATTTAAAAATTGAATTGAATTGTTTTTGTCTTATAGATTATATATTTTATAAATATATTTGAAATTGAAATAGATTATGTGGGCTTTTTTTAATTAAATATAAAGCTACTGTATGAATGGTTCTAATACAGGGTTTTTTGTCGGAGTTATAAAATAGGCTAAATTACATCCGTGGTCCCTTAACTTAATTTCAGATAACGTTTTAGTCCTTTATCTTTTTTTTTCCCGATTTAGTCATTTATTTCTAATAATATCAAATAAAGTATGACAATATGAGTTTATTTGAATATTTGCATTACGGATTTGATGAAATTTGTATTATATTGAAGAATATAATTAATTTTATGAGTTTTGATTGAATTTTTATTTGAATTTTTGTTTAAAAAAGGATAATGTTGTTGAAATTTTAAAATATAAAATATCAAATTGTCACTTAAAATTAAAATAAAGGACTAAGTCGAAAAAAAAAAGATAAAGGACTAAAACGTTACCTGAAATTAAGTTAAAGAACCACAGATATAATTTAGCCTATGAAATAATATGGATTTAAAAGTCCTTTACGTGGTTATCTTTCTGTTTGTCGGTGTTATTTTTTGCAATGAAAGCCATGACAATGCTTTAAATAACTACTTTTTATTTTAAATAATAAAAAAAATTCAATATGATTTGTAAAAATAGTTTTTAAAAAATCAATATTTTTACCAAAAAAAAAATTAAAAACAGTTTTTAAAATAACAACATAAAACTAATTTTTTTGAAACAAAAATCAGTTTTAGAAAAAGAATAAATTAAATTAATTTTAGATTTAATTATTTTTAAAAAAAAATTAAAATAATACTCAAAAAGTTGTTTTTAAAATAATAAATAAACAATATATTTTAAAAAGTAGCATTTTATTAAAAAAATATTCTTTTAAATAAGTATAATAATATATTTATCGTAACACCCCAAATTTTATAATAAACTATTTTATTAATTAAATAGAATTTTAAATAATTAATTTGATGATGAATATTATTTTAGAATATATGTTGATAAATTTTGTGGCTAATTTTCGTCATATGCATGCTTTATACGATGTGCTAGTTTGATACATGTTATATTACATGAACGATATAAATAATACATATTATATTTTATTATTTAATATATTTAAAGAAATAATAATAGTATTTTAGTGTAATATATATTTTAAAGAAAAAGATTTTATGCGATTTTACGTGTACATACGTGTACCTAATTAATGTAATATTTTTTGTGCGCATGATTGATGTTAAGTATGTACATAGTTATATTTCAATTATTTATAACTACTTTCTATTTTAAATTATTTAATTTATAAATAACTATGTTGAGATGTTAGAAATATTGTGATTGATTTCCTTTACTTTTATGTATAACATATGACATGATGATTTTATACATCTTTATTGTGATTTAGTAATTAATATAAATTGTTGATGTTATATTTATTTAATCGTTTTCACTATTTTATAAAGATGATAGTATTTTTATGGGTTGATTTTGAGAAATATTATAGTAATAATTATAGTTATTATAAAAATGTGTTTAATAGGTTAGATCCATATAGAAGAATAAAACCTAATTAAACATATTATTAAAAAATAAATAAATATCCATATAATTGTTTCTTTAAAATAAATAGAAAAATAAATAATAATAATACATTAAAATATATAGGACAAGCTAAATTGTAGAATTAGATTGATATATGTAAGATAGACATGGGCTGTTAACTAATTTTACAAATATTTAGATGAGTTTGTTAGGTTTTGCTAATATTTAGATGGGTTTGTTAGGTTTTGCTGCTTATTTTCTTTCTGCCGTTTTCCAAAACAAAAACATAAATAAAGAGACCTTGTGAACCCTGATTTGTACTAAAATAAAACAAAACAAAGAAAAGGGAAGTGAGTTGAATGGGAAGTCATAGAACAAAGAGTAAACACAACAACAACCTATTGTTTTTGACACTCGTGATCGATAACTGTTCCGTAAAAGCTTCTCCATTTTCATCCAAATTTGAGTATGTTATTTCATTCATTTAACTCTTCAATTAAACATAATTTTTCAGATTTTTAACGACTCCAATTTCTCTCTAAAATACCCGACTTTTTCGTTTGTAGAATTTGTTATTTTGCACCGTTCTTCCCAACAATTCATCCGAGGATTGCTACGTACGACAGTAGCCCTTTGAGAGATAAATTGATTAATTTGAAATATGAGAATTGTGAGATTAAAATGTGAAATAGAAATTTTTATAAGGTGTTGATTGATTTAATTTTTGATACTTGTGTGGTAGTTGATATTTGTTATTATTGTGATTTTGGATGTTGAATGAAATTATGTGTACATGTTTGCTTAGATGAAATTATGTGATGTGATAATAAAATATGGATGCATGGTTTGATATATGCTTATGTGATGATAATGATGATTTTTGATTGATGATAGTGATGTTATAAAATTGTGATGAGTTTATATGATGATCATGATTATTTATGATTAATGATATTATAAAATTGTGATGAAAATATCGAAGTACCCCATACTTGATGAGATAGTGATGATTCTTAAATATGGTGCTCTTAATGGAGTAGTCTAAGCTAATGGGGGGAGAAAATAAATATGATAAATTGTGAAGTGAAGATTATTTTGTCATCATATAGGTAGGGCCTGACAAGCCTAGTGATTTTGGGGAAGTACTACTGAATGAGCCTGATCGTGGAGGACTACAGTCGAACTGTAAAGTAAGACTGATAGACCTTGGGGGTACACCTAGTGGGGAATTCCTAAGTGGATTAGTGGTTTATTCCTTAAGGCCGGAAGCTACCGTGCAACACAAGAGTACTCCGACCGTCGCGTCTATGTGTCTCGGGTTGAGTTGAGGGGATCTATAAGGACTTGGCCATTCATGAATTGTCCGTCCACTCTTGTAGTGGCATAGTATCATGGCCTCCTAACCAAGTACTTCAGTGTTAGAATGGTACCACATTGTGAAGTAGAGTCTAAGCTCATGCATAGCATTGCATTTCCTTGTGATTGTTTTGTTGTGATTGATGTGTTTCAAAGGTAATATTAATTAGATGATTTGATGCATATTATAATGAGATGATTATTTTACTTGAGTGACTTTGATGTTATAGTATGATACTATTTAATTAAATATTTTGATATATTATAAAGTGATTATGATACGGTTCTATTATGATTGTTTGCGTGTTCTTCTTACTCATATTATACTATTAATATGATTTCAAAACTCACCTCCTTCGTTGTTTGTGTTTGACTGGTTGGGTCCTGCGTTTGCGAAATCGCAGTTATTACAGGTTAATGAGTCTTGAAGTTCAAGTTTGGGAGGAACCCCACTCTGATAGGTGATACTGGGAATAAGGGTTTTAATTTGTATTTTACTTATTTAATTTGAATCAAATTTTTGAATGAAAACTTTAGAAGTACTAGTAAGTTTTTAGAATTAAATCAAGCAATTATACTTAAATCAAGTTTATTGAGATTAAATTGTTTTATTTGAGTAATAAAATTTGAATTGTTGCATGTGTACTTTGAGAAACGTGATATCCTAAATTAGTTACAAAAGTTTTTATTTTTTTGAAAATATAATTTTATTTATCCGCTGCAAATTTTATAGGAATATGATATAAATTATTATATATATTATTTATGGTGTCACATTTATAGTAATATATATTTTTAAATAAATAAAGGTAATAATCCATAGAATTGCAATAAAAATATATACATCATCCATTGGATTTTTAAAAAGATGCAATGGATTAGATCTATCCATATTTATTTTTTAATGGATGCATTAGATCCAACCATACTTTTAAATGGATGAATTGGATCCACTCTATTAAGATTTTTTATTTCATAGTGAATGGATTCGATGAATTTATAATTGAATGGACAATAGATAATTGAATTACTTTTCCACCTCTACTTGTCATTTAGGACTTGTGATTAGGATATGTCATCCGATTGCAAAAATATAGTGATAAAGAACAATATAAATGATAGCAGTAAAAGAGGAAGAGATCGTTGAAGCCAAATTTGTTTATCTTCCATATTAATTGTCTGTATTTTGGATATTATTTTCTTTTATGCTTTGGGGTTTTTGTATTTTAACCCAAATGTTGTGTTAAAGTTTTGTTTCTTATGCTTAATTTTGTACCAAAAGTTATGTTTTTCATCCATTTCACTTTTATTGATTTGTTTTATTCCATGACAATTTTATTTAATTGGAATCTCTATTTGTGTAAGGGTTTTCTTCTTCTTCTTCCTGTTTTATGGTTTAAATATATTTACTTTTTATTCTCTTAAAGTATATATCATTTTAGATTTTTTTTATATAGTTGTGTCTTTATGTATTGATGTTTGTGCACTTTTTTATTAGGTGTAAGTGATGGAGGTAAAATTGAGGGTGTTTTACATCATGGGGGAGGATTTGGTTATTTTATTCATACAAACTAAAAGACAATATGTAGAGTTTATGGTTTTATGACTTAAATCACTAAAATAATCTTATTTTATTTTGGGATGATAAAGGAACAAGTATGATGCTAAATACAACAAAAGTACATGAAATATACATCTTTTGTTGTGCACCCATTGTCACAACCAATTACAATTGACGACATTGAATCCAATGTTTCATAAAATGACATTGGACATGCTGATATTGACATGGAGAAAAAGGCTAACAAATGGGAAAAGTAGAAAATGTCTTATGAATGGATATAAGGTTGTTGGGAATAGCGAGGGATATAGGATAAATGAACTTGTTGTGGATATAAATGACAAATGGGATAAACACCTATCATGAAATCGAATTATTGTGTCGATGGTTTATCCCAAACAACAACTTAAGAAATGAGAAATAGAATTTGGGTTCATAATGAATTTGTTTAGCAATAATGTATGGTTATTTGGTTTTCTTATAAATGAGAAATAAAATTTGGATTTTTAATGAAATGGTTCTTGTAGATGTATACATAATCTTTGTTGACAACAAAGAACAACGATTAATTGGTAGAAATGGTTCACACAAGTTAGATTAGGGAGATGAACGATCTCTAACTTGATCTTTCTACTTATAAAGAAAAACTGTTCATTTTTTAAGGGAATATAATTGTCTATGAAAGAAAAATTGATCACATTCTCAAAAATAATGTGATCGACGTGGAAGAAACAAAAACTCGACCTTATGTGGATGACATAGAAATCCAGCTGCAAGACCCCTGATGGGATCATTGGTCCCAATCATGAAAAAAAAATTGATAATAACTTTAATGGAAAAAGAGAAAATTTCAAGGTGTTTGACAATTTCAATAGACGTCAACAATATGCACGCTCTATATGAAGGTCATTGGATGCTTGCAAATCACAACCTCATCATTCAACGATGGAGAAATATGTTTCTACAAAGTGCCATTGTCAGGAAGAAAGTTATGGTGTGGGTGAGAATACCCAAACTACCGCTTGAACCGTATAATGACATGTTCTTATAACGAATTGGAACAACTCTATGAACTATGTTAAATGTCGACCATATCACATGTATAGATTTACATGAAAATTTTGTGCGAATATGCATCAAATTCAACTTCGAACAACCTCTTGTAACTCATATTACTATTAGAGGGCACAAGTTATTTATCCAATACAAAGGTCTCCGTTTGATTTTGTTGGAACATAAAGAGTATGTTAGTATGTGAATTTAAAAATTGTGGAAGTCGTACATTGGAAAACTCTCATATATTGAGTAGTTTTCAACTACGTGGGTTTGCTTCCACATTGAATATTGAACATATGTGGGTTTGCTTATATTACTATATAAATAATGTCAAACTCTTGTGTAAGGCACACAAACGTTGGATGCAATTTCCATCTTTTTTTTCTCCCTCTTCTGCTCGATACACTTTCGAGCCATTTCTTCCCTTTATTTATGTCCTTCGATTTTTAAGTGGTCCTAATACCACTATCATTTTAGAGCGGTTTTGTGTCGTAGTCCCTTTAATTTTTGAGTGATTTTAATACCATTTTAGAGTGGTTTTTGTGTTGTAATTCTTTCGTTTTATGAGTGTTCAAAGTACTTCACTACGAATGACGTTAACCACCATATTGAGAGTGACTTTAACCGTCATATTGATAGTGTAATTATAAAATGATTTTCTATGGCGCATTAGAACTTCAATACAATTTGTTTGGACTGTTTTATCATTGAGGCTTCGTGGTTGATAGTCTGCCTTATATAATTTGAGCAATGTCGCGAAACATCTTAAAGAAAGCGATCTAATTCGCGACTCAACCTAGTAATATCTTCGGTGGCAAAAGAGAATTGTAACTAATTCATTGGTGAAACAAACATTGGAACAACGACAAACATAGAGTCACTGACAACGACAACCGTAAACAATAAAGGGACCTTACTCATATCATTCTTAAAATCAATTATGTTCATGTTGTCACTAAGATTTATAATCGATTTACTCTCATTTACCATCTTCAACCTCTTCTTAGCAATGTCCTGTCTATTATCCACCTCCTATGTTGGTTTATTAAAGCAGATCACTTTTACTTTAAAACAAACTTTGCAGACGTTTTGACTTTACTTAGTCACGATGAAGATTTTTCTATGATTCTATTAGACTATATTTTTACTAATATTAAACTTTTGCATGATAAATATTTAAGGGAGTTTGTAGCCATGCAGTCATAGCTTAACTTTTCCGCTAAAGATATATTTCATCTTCAAATAGATGATTAATTTTGTATTTCTTAAAATTAATTAATTATTTTTATATTTATAAAAGTTAATTTTACAAAATAATTAAATTTTAATCACAATCTATCAAGTATAAATTATTTTCGTAAACAATTTTTTCAATTATAAAATGTAAGCTACCAACTATAAGCTATAACTCTCACCTAGTTAATTGGCTATCATAGTTAAATTTTACCAAACAAATCTTAAATAAAGTATTAATTATACTTTATTGACCTTTGTACTCAATTTAAAATGATGAATATCCACTTAACAACCGAAAGGTTAACAAAGATAAAAGTGAGAAGTGTAGCGTTTATTTCAGTACTAGAATAAAAAATGAAGAATATGGATGAGCACGTAACAATAACATAACCTAGTGGTTGTATAAGAGAAGGTAGTGATCCGTGGGTCGCAGTTGCGATAAAAGACAGAAAGCATAGCATAGGGCATAGGGGGATGGATGGACGGACGCGTGAATTTGTCACTTTCACCTACTCCTAATAGCGAATCCACCCAACCTCATTTTGTATCCATTAATTAATTACTTAATAATTCTTAATGCTTAAACTATAGGTTTATGTTTAACAAGGAACGGTTACAAGTTACAGACAGCTCCACCAACTGGTGGTTACGCTTTGAACCCTTAATTTCAAGCAACACAACTTAACATAACAACCACCTCCTCGCTTCTCTTCTTCTCTCCACACGCCCGCTATTTTTCATTACCCGTTTCTCACACGTGACAAACTCCATAATCATTGGCGCTCAATTTTACTAATTATTTTTTTCCTTTTCACCAATATTTTTAAATATTAGTAATAAAAAACGTAGTAGTTGGTGTTGTCAAGTAAACGAGTTAATAATAATAAATATATTTTTTAATTTAATAATTATTATTATTTGATTGGTTGGTACCGTTCTTCCAATGATAAGGTGGTCGGTCTTTTGTTTGAAATGCAAAAAAAATATATATCTGTTGGGATTGGCATTTGTCTTGGCTTCTTCTAACTCCATTTCTGATTTTTTTATTGCTCTAAACTGTTTCTGCCTTTCGCTTCGCCTCTTCGGTATTTCTTTCTTCTTTTAATCTTATTTGTTTTTTTTATTTATTTTATTTTTTATTTTTATGTTCATTGATATTTGATTTATGATGTTTATTCTATATCTTTCAAAGCTACAACAAACCAGAAAACTTGTTTCCTTTTCCTTTTTAAAGAAGGTTGCGATGATGATATTGTAGTATTAAGATAATCTATTTGTGGTAAAGTATGTGTGATGTGATAGTGGTGTTTGAATTTGATAACTGAAAAGCGGAAAATTAGAATGTTGTGAAGGTTAATTACTGTGTGTGTAGTGAATGGAAAAAATGATTATAATTTTTAGAACCAATGCAATGAGTGAGGTACTTTAACGAGTGTTTGATTTTTTTTTTTCTCATGATTATTTGTTCTGTTCTTGATTGATTAGTTCTTCCCTGTTTGAGCCATCTTTTTATTTGTTCTCAATTTCTCATGATTGTGTGTTCGGACAAGTGGAATTTGATGGTTTTCTAGCCTTCTTGTTGTTTGTCAAATTGCCATCGCTTTCTCATCACAATCTAGTTTCAAACCGGATTGAATAAAATATAACTAAACAGCGCACAACTCACTTTTGACACTTGCAAATTCTTTAGCTTCTCAGATAAATGTTATGTTTATGAGATTGAATTGAAATTGCATTCCTATTACATGCTATGAATATTTATGAGTCAGACATGCTAATACTATACACTAATTTATTCTTTATGTTTGTTATATCCCCCACCTCCAAAAACTGTATATTGTATTCAATAATAATAATGATGAGCTTTTGATTTTCTTTTAAGCAACAAAAGAGAAAATTTATTGATGAGTTTTTTTTTTAAAAAATTGAAAATCATTGTTACCATGAAACAGAATATCAGACGAAATGCTACATATTGAGCTCATCATTGCCAATTGTTTTCCAATCCTAAGAATTGAAAGAGATATCAAGCTGATTTCATAGTTGTGAAGAAACCAGAAATCATAGGTTCTTGTTCCAAACAAGTACTTATTTTGTAACTTGCAATGTATCCCAACCAAGCATTCTCTTCAGGATCCTATGCAGATATGTACACCGTGACTCCTCTATTACCTCATAACTACTACAATGAATCATTAGGAGAACAAAATGAAGCCATCACAACTATGCAATCCATTGATGAACATTCCAATGCTTGCAACTCTCATGTAGATAGTGACCAAAATATACAACAGTGTCATGGTTTATCTCTTAGTCTAGGGACACTATTGCCTTCTACTGCATCTGTTTCTCCATTTCAATATCAGTATCACGACACTGGTTTCGTTTCGTTAATGAATGCTTGTCTTCCAAATTTAAATGGAACTAGTACTACTTTATCGAGAGATGATGATGACAACATGCATAAAGAGTTGCAAAGTGCTGAATGCATGCCAACTTTCCACCATGACATTACCAAAAGGGAAGGTTTTCGCAATCTTCACCCCTCAGATCAATTCTTTCAAGGATCACAAGGTTTTTCTAATATTTTTCTAAACTCACAATATCTTAAGGCTACCCAGGAGTTACTTGATGAGATAGTTAGTGTAAGAAAGGCTCTGAAGCTGCATGGAATGGAAAAACAAGAAAAAACCAGTGACATTGGATTAGATTACTCTAAAGATGTTGATGGAAAAGAAACTAGTCATTGTATGCAAATGTCTTCAGGTCCTAATGGTGATAATTCCAATCCTTGTTGTGAATTGTCCCCAGCTGAACGGCAGAATTTGTTGGATAAGAAGACTAAGCTTTTGTCCATGTTGGATGAGGTAAACCTTTCAATCCATATTATTTGATTGGATTTCATCCTTTCTTTTATTCCATTGCCATAGTGAATGTTTAGATTGGCGGAATTTGATAGAATCACAATGTTTTCCTGTGATTTAGGCAAAAACTATATCTTAAACTTCAACAAAATCATTTCTTCGAACTAACTGAAATTTTAAACATGCACATAATTGGTTTAGTCAAGTAACCATTTACCTTGTATAAGTTGAATAACATATAAGAGATCATATCAAACAATTTTTTTGTGTGGATATTCACCTGTTTTATTACTGACAGTTACTCTTTTCTGTGAGAGTGCATTTGTGGATTTGTGTTAAATTGTTTTTAAAAAAAGCATCTATTCTTTTACACTATTTGAAAGAGATCTGGTGTACTTACTGTCATGGTTTGCAGAGATTCCAATTGCCTAAACAGCAACAGCAATGAATTGATTCCAAAAGGTTAGCTGTCACATCAGATTGTGAAAGTGTACCACCCGAAAAGCCACTCATTAAACGATTGATATCGATAGAAAGTTCAATAGTTTTCACTTAATATTTTCTGTTTCAACTAATTTGAAAGTTGATTAATTATGAAGGTATAGTATTACTATACAGATATATTATGAGTCCGTTTGGTTGCAAGGTGAATTTTTTACTCGAAATCATTGCAAAATTTTCCAAAACCAAGTAGAGGCATGGTTGGACCCGAGTTTCAGTTTATGCTGTATGCATATATCTATGTCTACATTTGCATGTGCTCTAGTTGCATGCTTAGATATTGAGTACATTGTTAGTTAGTTATGACAATGTTGGTGTTGGCTAAATGCTGAATCCATAATCCTTTCTTTGTGCTGGTTGTAGGTAGATAAAAGATACAGACAGTACTGTCATCATATGCAGACAGTGGTATCATCTTTAGATATGGTTGCTGGGTGTGGAGCAGCAGAACCATATACTACACTTGCGCTGCGAACAATTTCACGCCATTTTCGCTGCTTGCGCGATGCTATCAGCAGCCAAATTCAAGTGATTCAAAGGAACCTTGGGGAACAAGAAGGAATACCTCGTCTCCGGTATGTTGATCAACATCTTAGACAGCAAAAGGCACTTCAACATCTTGGTGTTATGCGACAAGCTTGGAGACCTCAGAGAGGACTTCCCGAAAAATCTGTTTCAATACTCCGCGCCTGGCTCTTCGAGCATTTTCTTAATCCGTATGTCTTACTTTACCCTCGACCCTCTGTTTGGAGAAACAATTTAATAAAATACTTTTAAGTACTTATCATTGTATCATGTAAGTCATTATATATATAAGGTATTTTCATAAACTAATTTAAATACTAATATTTCAATTAATGCAACTGTGTCATATTACTCTACTTTCATAATAATTTATATTAATGTTTGTTTTAATACAATTCCTTTTCATCTTTCATTTGATGATTGATACCAGTTATCCGAAGGATTCAGAGAAAATTATGCTAGCTAGGCAAACTGGTTTAACCAGAAATCAGGTACAATTATAATGAATTAATTTTTTTTTTTTTTCTAAACTATACGGCATTATTATCTAACTTAAATAACTGACAACGAAGTTTCTTTATTTATTGAGACATCATTAATATCATATGGTATGATACATCAGGTGGCAAATTGGTTCATCAATGCACGTGTACGTCTTTGGAAACCAATGGTTGAGGAAATATACAAAGAAGAGTTTAGTGATTCTAAAAGAGATTGCGTTCAAGAGTTTGATAATAATAATAATAATAATAATAATAATAATAATAATAATAATAATAATAATAAATCAGAAGAGTCACATGAAAACAATGTAATTACAAGTGATAATAATACTAATATCCAAGCTGGACAATTTCATGGATTGAAGTCAGAACAAACCTCTTCCACTACAGAACAATATGGAGAAAAAAAAATGCAGGGTAATCAAAGGTTGAGCGCGAAAAATGGCTTTTATTCAAGTAGTGGTGGCACACAAATAGCTTCTGATTCTGCCACATATGAATTATCAGAGTTGGGTAACTTTTCTTCTGTGGGTGGCCACCACCACGTTTCTCTTGCATTGGAGTTGAGGAACTGTGAAAGCGATGTATTAGCTATATCCGATGATGCCATACAAAAAAGACATAATAATCATAATCAGACATTGGCTTCTTCTTCAGACTCTGATTTACTAGATTATCATTTTACAGATTCTGGAAAGCAACAACACAGGTTTGGCAATACTCATCTATTGCATGAGTTTGTCGTATGAAATTAAATCTAGCAAAAGATATACATTTTATTTTTTTAATAATTTTTTTTTAAAGGGTATCTTATTCACATCTCTGGAAAGGTGTACCAACATAAAGCTGAAAAGAGAAAAAAAAAGCATATGCTATTGTTTTTTTTTTTTTTTTAATTCATTCGCGTTGCCCCCATTTTGTTCATAAAGTGATGTAAATCATAAACGTACAAAAAATATACAGATAGGTATATATGTTTTAGAAGATATTCATTTACTTGTGTAATAATATTACAGATCATTGGTTGTATCTGCAGGCAATTTTTTGTAAAAGGATATAAGGAACATATCTTGTGCATTAATGTTGAATAAGAAATTGTGTGAAAATAAAAGGTAACAAGTACGATGTGAATGTACTGACTCTTCTGTAGTAAATTTATTTATGACATGTCGTGTGGTCCATGTGCACACCTTGGTCAGTAATTAACCTCCTTGGCTAATATTTAATTATGCATTTTCTTGCTAAAATAAATGGTAACTTTCTCTTATATTTAGTTTTTTTAGGAATTTTTTTTCTTCTTATGGTAAAACAATAATATTAATACAGGATTCAAATTAATGAAAGTTGAAACAGGTTTTATAATCATGCTTGCATTAATAATGTAGTATTTTATTTATCAGAAATAATAAATAGACAAATTAGTCATTAAAATCATAGTTGCATACAAAGTTTGATTATACAGTAACAAAATTTATAACGAATGATTTGATTCCAACAAAAATGAGTTAAAGAATAAAATGTAAAAACTTTAAACATATAATCAATATAATATAAGGTTCTACCATGTTCATCATACATTAATATCACTAAAATTAATTTAAAAAATAATAATTTTTATAAATAATTACAATTATGTATAGATTAACTATATTAATTTGTATTGACTTAATTTTTTTTTAATATATTTAAGACCAAAATAAAAAACGTTTAAATTAATTCTTACAATTTTTATAACTATATTATAATTGCAAAGCACAATCGGAAAATTTGTTACACAGAAAGAAAATTCTCCAATCTCATAATTTTTTTCTACAACCAGAATGACATATAAAACTCCTAATAAGTTATTCGAGTCCAAGTCTTTTAGAAATCGAAGTAATCTAATCGGTTCCTACAATTCGGATGATAATAAGTAATTTGTATATTAAGTAACAAAATTAGAAATGAATGAATTTGATGAAGGTATTTGCCTGGCTTTTAACAGGGCAAGGTTACGGAAGGAGATAGTGACAAGAGGAGGAGTCCAAAGGAACAAAAAAATGGCAATCATTGTCCAAAGGGACCAAATAACGATCCCCCAAAATCAGTATTAGACTCAATGTGTTGGGGGGCCTGGGGGCAACACCAACACCAACACCAAAACCGTTCTAGTTTATTTTATTTTAGAGTTTATAGTAAAAATATTATTATTTAGTGTTTTTAATTTGATGCTAAATTGTGATAATCAGTGTCCTTTCAACATCCCTATGTCTATGCATGCCAACAATAGAATAGAATAGAATAGGTAAGGTGAAAAAATTAAAGTAAAAAAATATTCGATCACAAGCTGACAATCCTAGAAGTGAGAGTGTGTAAATGTAAAAGATAGCCCACTTTTTCTTTCTCTTTTCATTTTGCACAATACAATGAGTTTCACTTTAACCCTATGGAGGGAGGGCTCCCCCCATTAATATACCATCATCGAAGGTGGTTTTCTTTTGTTTTTGAGTCTCCCAAAAAAATATAACTGCAGGGACCAAATTGATGCTTTATAGTCAGCAAAATTGGGGACCATTTTATTTTTCTGTCATTTTCTATGTTTTCAAACTTAGCCAATTAAATTGCCTTCTTTAACAACTGCGTCGACATAGATAGCCTCATAGGTCTGAGGGTAGTAGATACATAGATTATATAGATCAGTAGAGATATAGATATATAGTATATAGGGAAGAAAAGAAAACTACTTGTATTGTATTGTTATATTCATTCAATTTAATTACTAGTATTATTATTTTTTACTATATCAAACCCTTTTTTGCATCATTGTTGAAACTTGAAACTGCAAGGGCCAAGGGCTATAAACGTGCTGTGGCTGCCCTCAGGTCCACTTCCACACTGCCTTTAATTTCTATCCTTTCAATTTCTTCATATACTATTAATTAAAATTATTAATACCATTTTCTTTTCAAAATTGATATACTTTTCTAATGTAATTTTTTTAGATAAACTTTAAGGTAAGTCTTATCCACGTTAATTTAATACTTAAAAAAATTATTTGAAGTATTAACGAAGAAAATATTTTTTAAAATTATAAATTAGTGATTTTTTTTTAATCTTTATATTTGAGATGATAATTTGTTAATGTTAATTTGATGAATTAAATTTAATAAATATATTTATTTTTTACTTTGATCAAGTTATTATCTTATTAATAAAATATAACTAAATCATTTCAAAAAATATCATCGATTTTTACTAAAATTTTGATTAATTTGCACTCATTATCATACAAGTGGATTATCTATGTAATTGCAACCATGCTTAAGTACGAGCTTGCTTTTTATCATTATGGAAAACCTGTTATTGTCTTGCCTTGCGTTGGCATGAATTAATTGCTTATCTTTGATTAAATTTTTACTTATAGAAATCTATTTACCTTCTGGATGAGATGATTCAAGTTGCTTTGGGCCTCGCTTTACTAGCCATTGCAGTTCTATTCTACTAAAAAAATTAGTAAAGTTTTTCGGTAATAAAAATGGTTGTTTCTTTAAAAAATTGGAATATTAGTTTGAAAGTAAAAGTATTTCTACAAAACAAATATTAACAATTGTCTCAAAGATATTTGATAAAGAACGAAAAATAAAAATAAAATCAATTAAAAATATATTAAAATCTGTGCTTTTAATTTTTTTAAAGTTTAAAAAATATTATTTTCTATACACAATTTCTTTTTTTTATAAGCTAAAGGCTTGTTAACTGGACTATTTTTATAATACCACTTCTATAACTCTTTTAAAGCTATTAGTTTTTAACTTATAAAAAAAATAGGAGTTTTTATGTTTTTTTTTCTTTCTAAACAATTTGTTTGCATCTTAACTATGTGAATATAAGTAGTTTGAGTTAATAGGTAAAAAACAGTTCTGCAATCTGTTTGTCCTGTTTTTCAAGTTGCTTACACATATTTAAAACCCCAAATTTTGAAACATGCTCTTCACAAATATTTTTGTCTGAAATTAAATCACAAATCCTAAGTAATAAATATACATTAGTCTGTAGTAAGTAGTATCCTCCAAGTTTGGTTTTGAGTGATCAAATTTTTTTTAGCTGCTCTATTCTCCTTCTCCCACCAAACATGAAACTTGGAAGTTGATTGTGACTACTGATTATCCACTGCTCAACATCAATGTTGTACGGATTCACCACTTTCTGTGTTTATGTCTATTATTTATTATCAAGTCATGTCTTCAGAATATATAGCTTTTTGCTCAAATAGTTTATTCAGTACGTAAAAAACACAGTGTTGATTCCATTCCCCTTCATACTTATCCTTTTCTCTCTTCTTTCACTGTTGTGGTGAGATTCACATCTCACACGCCTCATCAATTTTCCAATTATTAAAGTTAGACACATCACACACACACACACTAAAAAAGACTCATCATAGATATATATATACTTATCCAAAATCCAAATAACTTTCTCTACCATTATTATGTCAAACTCAATGACCCATCAAAATCAATTTGAGAACCACCAAGAGCTAATAAGTTGTTATGGTTCTTCTTCTTTGAGAAACAACAACAATGCAGCATACCCTCACGAAACACTAACATATCCTAACATTGAATCAATTGGAGACAGAATAGTATCAAGAACAGTGAACCTAGTGCAAGGTTCTGAATCTGAAATGAGCCACACAAGACATTTGATGGATCTTTTAGGCGCAGCAAACGAGAACAATCACCAACAACAAGGCTTATCCCTTTCATTAAACTCTCACATGTTTGTTGATGAATACAACAGACACCGTTCCTTAAATCAAGCTCTCATCAACCCAAATTACTTCATGTCACAACCACAAGAGACAACAAGGGATGAAACTTGTAATCATCAACCTGTTGAGAATTTAACAAGTGACTATTTTTTCAGTGGTGGAAATTTTCCATCTTCTTCTAATAACAACAACTCAATATTGAACAACCGTTCTACTTCCACTTCTTATGGACCTGAGTCTTTTGCTGCTATTATTGGAAACTCTAGATACCTCAAACCTGTACAGTCACTTCTTGAAGATCTTGTTGATGTTGGTGGAAATGTGATTGATAGAATGAATGAAAAGTATGCTGAGAAGTTGTTTCATGGTAGTAGAACAGGTGCCAGGACACTGTCTTCAGAGCTTAAAGCTGAGTTGAGGAATAATGGACATTTATTGGCTGATAAACATGAACATCAAATCAAAATTGCAAAGTTGATTGCTTTGTTGGATGAGGTTGGTCTTCTCTTCTTGATTTACTAATTAAGCACATTGGGTCACTCACACTTTGATGATGTTGTTATTGTCATTTATGTACTACCTATATTTCAAATGGAAGATGTGTCTGATGTCGAATATGTGTCGGTGTTCGACATTGACACACAACACTGACAAGACATTGATACATATAGTTACATTCAATTAAAATTGTTACTATTGGTGTCAATGCATCTGTGTCGGTACTTCATAGATAATAATGGCTCACATTTTTTACATGTTTGAGTGGTGTTATGTTTGGTGTCTCTCTCGTGTTTGGATTTGAAATTGATGTGTTTGTTTTTGTTGTGATTAATTTATTTTCAGGTTGAGAGTAGATATGAGAAATACTACCATCAAATGGAAGAAGTGGTGTCATCTTTTGAAATGATAGCAGGTCTAGGAGCTGCAAAATGTTACACTGCTTTGGCACTTCAAGCTATGTCTAGACATTTTTGTAGCTTAAGAGATGCAATAATGTCACAAATAAATGTTGAGAAAAGAAAACTGTTTCAAGATTTACCTAAAATCAATAATGGATTATCTCAACTTAGCTTGTTTGAGAGAGATAGTAGACAGAATAGAATGTCTCTTCAACAACTTGGAGTTATTCAAAACCAAAGGCAAGTATGGAGACCTATTAGAGGGTTGCCTGAAACCTCTGTTGCAATCCTTCGTGCTTGGCTCTTTGAACACTTTCTTCACCCGTAAGCTTATCAAAATTATGTTCTTCTTTTTGTTTTTTACTATGTTCTTCTGTCAATTTCTACTTTACTGAAATGCTAATTTGATGTTTCATTCCCCTGCAGGTATCCTAATGATTCTGAGAAGTTAATGCTGGCTTCCCAAACAGGTTTAACTAAAAATCAAGTAATTCCCTATCCAAAAATTACTCATTTTCCTTCT
Source organism: Cicer judaicum (assembly GCA_037974835.1). Taxonomy (NCBI): domain Eukaryota; kingdom Viridiplantae; phylum Streptophyta; class Magnoliopsida; order Fabales; family Fabaceae; genus Cicer; species Cicer judaicum. The sequence continues at coordinate 2,712,164 of JBBPBS010000276.1, forward strand.
TTTTATAATAAACCCTTAATCTAGTTGTGTATCACTGTCTCTTCTATTTAATCTATAAAATTCATTCAAGTAATTAGTTGTTTGTAAAGTTCTCCTCTCTTGTCAAATATAAGTCAAATCTATTAATATTTAATTAACCCATTTAACCAGAATGAGGATATGATATCTGTTGTTTAGTCTATGGAATGGAGTACATGAAAATTGGTGAGGTTGGTCCTAGCATCTCAATAATAAGGGGACTGAAGTGACCAAATAATCGATCATTTTGTTTTTATGTATCAGACAATATTAATTACTATGGTCTTAAATATATCAAAATTATAGAAACGTTTTTGGATGTGTGTTTGTCAATTTAATCTTTGAATATGTCTTTAATTAGTTAATTTGATATTTAAATATTTTATTTTTTTTAGTTTGATCCACAAAATAACCAACACAAAACACTCAATGATGCTTTTGCAATTTCAATTAATTCAAGGACTATAGTTTAATATATATTTTTTTGTCAATTTGACAAAAAAATGATATTCATTCTTTCAATTTAATAAAGTGTATCGAACTAATAGATGTGTGTTTAGTGATATAGGAATTAAATTGGAAAGATATTAATGCTTCAAAGACTAAATTGAGAATTTATATTTAAAAAAACAAACATGTTATCCGTCTTTATAAATGTTGATGTTAGTGTATTTATTGTTGCATCAGGTCTCAAATTGGTTCATAAATGCTCGAGTACGGTTATGGAAACCAATGATAGAAGAAATGTACAAAGAAGAGTTTGGAGACTCTTCCGAAGACTCCAACCCACCTGCGAACAATTTTATGTCAAGGGATGATGTCATTGATTGTGTGGAGGACTGAATTAAAACCACAGTGGATAAAGCAGAAGAAGAAAAATTGGCCTTGACAATTAATTTTCTCCAAAATCAGGAGAGAAAATATCATTATGTTAGATTACAAGATGAGCCAATATGTCTTGAGGTGAATTTATAGTTTTTGAAATTCATGATTAATGATGTTCATTAGATTAGTAACCAGTCATCATGTTTTGACACATCTTGAGGATTTCATTGTGTCGTGTCAGGTTTGATATTTATACTCTGTTGATAAATACTACTAGTACTAACAAATTCATTCAAAATTTCTATCATAATTACTTCTAGTAATTGTCACTTATGAGTATGTCATGTTTCATCTTGACATAAACGAGATAGCAATTTTATTAGATTGAATCTTATTTGTGCTAAAACTCAAATTAATTGAGCAAAAGAATCTATGTTGATTGATAAGTTCATGAGCACATTTTTTGTCTGACAAAATTCATGGACTGATAATAAAAGGGAATAAGTTATTGAAGTTTATGATTAGTCACAAATTTTTGTTCAATTTTATATTTTAGGAAAAACAAAACTTGAGATTTTGGAAAACCTATTTTTTTCTCAAATATCAATATGTTTTAAAATGTACCTTTTTACAATTTTTTATTTAAAAAAATGAATTTTTTCTATACAAATTAATAACCTTGTACTCTCAAAAGATAATTAAAAACAGTTAGGGGTAGAATTGGGATTTCATGCGTTTAGTAGATTGAGAGAGGGCGTAGGATGACAATTGAAAGGGTACTAAGATTTTTTTTTTTTAGATTCAAGATTTGTTAATTTGCTTAGATCTACCTAGTAAGCCCATAAATGTCGAAGATATTCAAAGGCTTGCCAAATTTGAGTTTCAAGTATCAAATGGACGTAAAGTGGAAGTGGGATTGGAGTTGCATTTGAAGTGGGGGTGTATTCTTGAAAACATAGAAGGTGGAAGAAGAAGTTATAAAAAACACAAAACTACTCGTTTTAATTAGCATAAAATACATTATAAAAAAACATGAAAAACGTTAGAGTATGACGCATATCGTACGTATGATCAATATAAGACGATTTAATGTGAAAGTAAATTTTAATTTTTTTAAAACACAAATTAATCTTAAAATTTGAACCATCAACCTTGATCAATAATTTAATAGATATAAGTAGTGTGAAAATGTGTAGTCATATAGTTGTGAATCACAACCAATAGTTCAAAGGAAAATGGGTCTAACGTTGAAGAATTAGTAAAATTTTGATATTCGATAAAAATATTTGAAATTGATAGTCATGTATGTATGAATTGGTGAATTAAATGGGTGGGAGGTGTGGAAAATATGAAAATAAGGTGTAAATTAAAAAAACTCATATCCGAATGATGAAAATGAAGAAAAACTATTATATAATTTTGGGTTTTAAATAAAGATGATGAATAACCACACTTAAATTTTAAAAAATTTGTCGGATCATAGTAATAACTAATCTAAGATAAAAGTCTTGAAGAGATCTCTCTAATACAAGTTAATGAAATTTTAATAATGTATTAGATGCAAATCATAACATCTGAATTGTTAGATTCTGAATATAACATATACATTTTAATTCATAATTATCTTTGAGAAAGTGAAGACATATACATGAAAGGATTCTTGTCTTTTCTAATGAAGATGGTGCTAGCGAACATTGAATGAGAAGTTAGTTTTTATATTCACTAAATGAAGGCATAGACTTTTTAGCTAAGTGTATTTGTGGAGGATTTTAGACCGATCTTAAGGCAAAAAATCATACTATTTGCCTAAATTTGAATGACATGTTCTATAAATTACAATCGATCCAATTACAAATAGTTTACAGAGCTATTGAATATTCAAATTACAAAGAAGTATATTAACATAAGAAGATATTAACATGGATATGGTTCCCAGGGACCATTGTTAAAAAAAGTTTAAAATTTATTTGACTATTAGCGTAATCTTTTAGAAGTAGACACTAATTATTACATTTATTTATTTAATTGAAATAATGACTTAAATGACATCAATAGATAAAAATAAGTAAAAACAAATATCTATCTCAAATTTAATTGGGATCAATCAAATAATCGTATTATCCGTAAATATGAAAGTAATGGGAGTTTTTACTTTTTTTTTTTTTTTAAGAATATCGTCAATTGTTGTTAACATTTATAATAATTTTTAAATATTTATAAGTAAATTATTTATCAAAGCTGTCTAACATAGAACTCACTTAATATATAGTATATTAAAATTTAACATTTAGTAAATAAAATATTTCTAAGTATTGTATTAAAAAAATTAAAAACCAACACATATTTTATTGCCACCTAACTTCACCTCGGTCCGGTTTGCCTCTTCATTTCTTCATCGATTTTTCTCCACTTCTACTATTTTTCATAAATAAAAAAGAAAGAAATAGCATCTACAATTGCTTCTCTCTTTCGATCTTCACTTGTTCTCGAAAGTCACAACACTAGGGTTTGTGCTTTTGCCTTTTATAACCATTGATTTGCTTCGCATCAGATTATCGGCTCGATCACGATGAGGGAGACAGTTCATTAGTTTTTTATCTCTGAATTATCATGAATTTACGATCTGGAAGCGTGAGTGAAAAAGATGATGCTCACTAAACCAGTTTACAACCAATTATAATTAGTTAATACAGAAAGAATGATCGAAAACCCTAAAATAACAAATAGAATGCGAAATTAGAGATTAATTGAAGGTTGGAACAATGGCGAAGCATTCGGTGGCAATGGCGAAGAAGAGATGGCTGTTAATGTTATTGGCTTTCTTATCAATCTCAACAGTGATGGTTCTTTTCATGAGACCTAACAGTTCTGTTTTTTGCAACACTAAGATTTTTGAAGCACAACAGAGTCAGATTCGATCCTCCTCTTCCGTTCAGGTGCCATCAGGTCCTAGTCCCTTGGATTTCATGAAGTCGAAGCTAGTTCTTATGGTTTCTCATGAACTATCTCTTTCTGGAGGACCTTTGCTTCTTATGGAGTTGGCGTTTCTGTTGAGAGGTGTAGGTTCTGATGTTGTTTGGATCACTAATCAGTATCCCGGTGAACATGATCAAATTATTTACAGTTTGGAAAGTAAGATGTTGGATAGAGGAGTTCAGGTATTTCTCTTTTCCTTTATTATTAGGGTTTATTCATTAATTTATTTATCTCTTTTTTTTTTTTTTTTTTTTTTTTTTTTTTTTTGTTTTTTTTTT
>JBBPBS010000276.1:2716449-2738969 GCA_037974835.1 Cicer judaicum
TTTTATGTTCTATTGGTTTTTCATTTCTACTGCAATAGTTGTTTACTTTGGTTGAGTTTCATTATCTAAGATAGGAAAATATGTTTTTTTTTCTGAATACATTTAATATATGCTAATTGGGAAAATTGTAATTGAAGTGTTCTGTGTTGAATGTCAAATTAATTGTGGAAATATTTTAAGAGGGTTTAGTAGCTTAGGTTTTTCCATATTTGGAATTATGAAGTGCACCTCTACTAATAAGGATTTGACTAATTGACTCATCTAAAATGTGATTTCCTTCAAAGAATCAAGTAAAGAAAGTAATGTGGAAAAAATTAGTGGTTGATATTTTGTGCATTTGTAAAGCAAGTTAAGGAGGTGTTGAATTATCAAACCTTGGTCTTCTCGTCAAGGTTGAGACTACTTGTTTTACACACTCTAAAGTGAATTGATCGAGTTCAGTTTAGGAGAACTAAATCCTACAAATAGATTACTTCTAGTGAAAGTATAGGACTGATCGATCTGCCATTCATTGTATATAAATTAACAATAGAATTTGGAGAGAGGCAGGAGAATGAATATGCTGTCGTAAGAGTGATTCCATTAGGACTTGCTGATTGAGTTATTAAATTAAGAAACTGATGCTTAATGGATTTCACTATTGGAGTGTCTCTATGTGGTTGCCATGATTGCTTCCGTTTAAGGAGTGTCTCTATGTGGTTGCCATGACTGCTTACATTTAAGGAGGGAGCATCTCTATGTGGTTGCCATGATTGCTTACGTTTAAGGATTGTCTCTATGTGGTTGCCATGATTGCTTACGTTTAAGGAGTGTTTCTATGTTCATTACAAAAAATGTTCTTCCGACTCAATTCTCAAACACAATCAACTGAGTTCTCTAATTCGTGAGATCCATTTAACTTTTATTGTTGCACCTTTGGAGTCGAAATTTGCTTAAAGGACAATCAACTTAGTTCACATGCGGCGTGGTAGAACTAGAACCCATAAAAATATGAGTTAAGCAACTCCAATTATTTGAACCATGGATGCTCCTGTGTAATCAGTTTGGCATTTATTTTCTTCTAGTCTTGGTCGAGTTGGATAATAGGTCCAATCTGTAAGAAATACACACCTTTATTTCATATCCATGTGTTATTGAACTTCTAAGTACAGCTATTTTTTCATTTGTGGATTCTGATAGGTCCTGCCTGCCAAAGGTGAAAAGGCCGTAGATACAGCTCTTAAAGCTGATCTGGTCATTCTGAATACTGCTGTAGCTGGAAAGTGGCTGGATGCCGTCTTGAAAGAAAAAGTTACCCTTGTTCTTCCTAAGGTTTTATGGTGGATTCATGAAATGCGAGGGCATTATTTCAAAGTGGAATATGTTAAGCACCTCCCTTTTGTTGCAGGTGCCATGATTGATTCACAAACAACTGCACAGTACTGGAAGAATAGGACTAGGGAGCGTTTAGGGTATGTTTCCGGCTTCATCTGATAAACTTTTACTGCTATGTGTGACTAATTTAAGTCATTTTCTAACTGTGTTCTTTTGCTGGCTTTGTAGAATTAAAATGCCTGAAACTTATGTCGTACATCTTGGAAATAGCAAGGAACTTATGGAAGTTGCAGAAGATAGTGTAGCAAAAAGGGTTCTTCGTGAGCATGTTCGGGAATCTCTTGGAGTAAGAAATGACGACCTTCTCTTTGCCATCATAAATAGTATGTCACTACCTTTACTCATTTGATGTTCATTTTTCGTTTACTCTGTTAGTTTCATCCAATTTAGTGCATGACATGCGTGCAAGTTCATGTTACCTTTACCACATCAACATTGTTTGCCTTGTAGTTTCTCTTTTTTTGTTTTGTTTTGCTTTCCAATTTAATCCTACCCCTCTGTACTAAACTTTATACCCTTTCTGTTGATTTTCGACAATCATTTTGTCCATCTTTATTCTGAGCTCCAGGTTGCTTTAAGTGCAGGTGTTTCACGTGGTAAAGGGCAAGATCTATTTCTTCGTGCCTTTCATGAAAGTTTGCAGCTCATTCAAGAGAAGAAACTCCAGTTGCCATCTTTGCATGCTATAGTTGTAGGGAGTGATATGAATGCTCAGACAAAGTTTGAAATTGAACTGCGCAAATTTGTTACAGAGAATAAGATTCAGGACCGTGTTCACTTTGTTAACAAAACCCTGGCAGTGGCTCCTTACCTGGCTTCTATTGATGTTATTGTTCAGAATTCTCAGGTATCTTCTGATAACATACACTGCCAAGTTGATTATGGAACAGAGCTTATATTACATTATATTATATTGTGTTGCAAAATGAAAGTTGCTATATGGCACATTGTAGTGTATGGGGGCCATGATGACTCTCAAACTCCCCACATTCTGATGGCAATCCTTTAATTTTAGTTTGTTTAATTAAATATTTTTTTATTTTCCAAAACATGTTAGACTCACGGCTATTGATTCAGTTCTGCCATCCTGACTTGTTGACCTCGCTTCTCATTCTTAATTCAAGATTTACATGTAATTTATTTGTTTTTGATTTCCATAATGTATGAAAACAAAGTTCAGTAGTTTAATAAGGGACCTGAAGACAGAAAGTATTTTTTCGGTTTTTGGGCTTCATTTACAAATGTTCTTCCCTTCTTATCAGGCACGGGGAGAATGTTTTGGAAGGATAACCATAGAAGCAATGGCATTTCGTCTGCCTGTACTGGTATGTCCCTCACTACATATTTGATTTGTCCTGTCAATATGGTGTTTCCTTGTATATCTTTACATGTTTAATTACTACTACTACCTATGCCCAATTTACTCATTATATCCCATCTGATTTATGATAATGTTCTGTATTTTATTCATACCACCATCACCCATATCTAAAAAATGGCTAAAAGAAAAATAGAAACAAAAAAGTGATTTCATTTTCTTATTATCATAGCCCTGAATTGCCTTTTTGAATGCTAACATCACAGTATTTTTTTCCTTCTAAATGTCGCTTCCTTCTTATGCATTGCTCATGGTTACGTCCTCGTGTAGCTAATTCTTAATTGATCTGTGGGTCCAACAGAGGTTTAGGAAAAGAAATATGATGATAACTGTTCAGCAACTCACATTTCACATTTGCACTGTACTTTTGTTTGAACATGTCAACCTTGATTCACTAATTTTCCTCCCCATTTGCTCAATCATCCACCTTCCCCATTAAGTTATCCAAATTGTTTTAAGATATGCTTCCATGATAGTTAAAATCAGGGAAGAGAAGTATGTTTTAGTTTTTTTAAGTCTGTTTTTCTAGAAATAAATATTTATTCAGAGGAAGTTATACTGTTCTAGTAATATACAGTCAATACTTTGATAAGATGAATGAAAAAAAGAATACTGTTATATTTGGTAGTCAGATGATCCAGCTTCCATTCATTTGATAGTTGCGACGTTAATTGAGCTCCTGACTTATAAGTTGTAATCAATTCCTGGTAATTTCAATTAGAGTCCTTGTTAGTTTGGCTAGTTGTTTTCTGTTGCTGATATTGATATTCTTTCGGCTAGTTATTTTTTGTTACTGATATTGATATTCAAAGTATTTCAACTAAAAATGACACTAATTTTTTTAAAACAATTTAGCGCATAATACTAGATTGTTTCTTGCTGTTTCAATTAGGTTACTCCAATTTGGGAATATATTATTTGCAAGCATGTTCATACCTGTCTACTTTTGTTTTTTCATGTAACATATATGTTCCCATTTAAAATATTTGCAGGGCACTGCAGCTGGAGGCACTGTGGAGATTGTGGACAATGGTTCAACTGGTCTGCTGCATCCTGTTGGCAAGGTAGGTGTGACACCTCTTGCGCATAACATTGTGAAATTGGCAAGTCACGTTGAAAAGAGACTCACCATGGGAAAGAAAGGGCATGAGAAAGTGAAAGAGAGGTTTTTGGAGCACCATATGTCGCAAAGAATTGCATTAGTTCTCAAAGACGTTTTACGGAAGGCAAAGCACACTTAAATTAACCGGCTTAGATACTTTATTATTAAATTGTAAATCGATTTCAAAGAAAAAGGGAGAATGCTTCGGTGAGAATGAATGAATTGTATATCCCACTTCCTTTGTTATGTATGGTATGCGTAACAGGTCGATGTATAGATTGTGATATATTGCTTTCCTCGCTAAGATCAAACAAAATTGGTCGATGACTCAAACATGTTTACATTCATAAATCTACACTCCCTTTCTTGAGAAGAAATATTACACATTAGACCATTTTATTATAAGCTAACCCTTTAATAAAACGATTTTGGAAGGATCGTTTTATGAAACTTTTTCTATACAATTTTCAACGTAATTGGTGTATCCGATTTATTTGTCTTAGAACTGAAATAGTGTTCACTAATTACCTAATACTCTAATATCCAAGAGCAATCGACAATGTTTTTTTTTTTATGCTTTTTAGAAAAATAAGTTAATGTTTCTCTAGTTTTTATGGTTGAGAGAATAATTTGATTGGTGTCAATTCAGTAAAAATAAAGAAAAATGAGAAGAGTCAATGCTTGAAGATGAGAGTAGTCGTTAACTCGTATATTTAAATAGTGTTGTCAATCGCAGCTACCGTATTTCAAGTGTTAATTTTATCTTCTTTAAATTGTTGATAATTAGAAATCTCTTATCATTAATTTAGTTAGTTGGTAACAACTCTTCCTATTATCTATCATTGTGTATATATCCCGTTAGTGCTTTTTAATCAATTAAACATTAATTTTATTTTATGTTATTATGGTAGTAGAAGAAAAATTAAAATTCTTTCTCTTTTCCTTCAAAATACACGTCAAAAATTTCATTTATTTATTCTTCTCATTCATTTTTTAGTTCTTATTAGATATGCACCCAAGTTAAAATCTCAAAAACTCATTCTACATCCATTGCAATGAATATTATTTGCTCTTTCTCGTCTCTCGTGTTCTCAATGAGTAAAATTACTATCGATGAGCAAGAGCTATGCATATCTCTTTAGATATGAAAAATAAATTTGGTTTCTTTGGTGGGATACCATCAACAAACCACTCCCTTAAGAATCATTTTTCTCATCTTGGAAAATTGTGCAACACACTCAACATTTCATGGATTTATCATTCCATTAACCTAAAAATTGTTTCAAGCATTCTTCGTATCGATGATGCATCTAGGAGTAGGGGTGAGAATATCTTAGGCCAAATTCAATTTTGCAAAGCCTCATATGTAGCCCGTCAAAAAAATTTAAGATTTAGTATCATATGTAGTGTGTTATAGACTTACTTTTTAAGTTTAAGTTTGACCTTGATAAAAGTCGGATATGACTTGTCAATCTACTTAAAAGTCTATTTCATTTAACCTATTTAAATAAGTAATCACAAATATTTTTAAATAGATTAACGAGTTAATATATCAATGAAATCAAGTTTTATTTTTATATGATATCCTATTTCAATTATATTTTATAAATATATTTAAATATGTCAAATATTAAAGAAGATTCATATGCTTAAATTAATAAAAGTTCAATATCTAACAAAAGATCAAAAGTTAATATAATTATTATAGTTGTATTAAAAAGTATTATTTATGTATATTTAAATAGCTCGGTCTGATAGGTTTAAAAAACTTTTTATGTGACTTGTAGTTTTACATTTTTAATTATATAAACTTTGGCCTTGTATGTTTACAAAAAAATGACTTGGCCTCAGTCTAACATAGGTTAGGTCATAGGTCTCTGTCAGTCAACTTGATATGCCCCTATCTAAATGCAAATTTAAGATTGAATAACTACATGTGCTAATTATAAAATATGACGAGTGAAAAAATGTCATCTATTGAATTGCATTAAAAACTTATGTGATCCATTTGAATTTTAAAAAAGTTGGATAATTTGGATGAATTCATTCTTATGTTTTATTTAATGGATTGAATTCAATCCATTAATATTTTTTATAGTGGATGAATTAAATGAATTTATAGTTAGACAAATTGGATGTATGATGGATTAATTAATGAATGAAATTGCCACCCCTAAAAATATATGAATATCTGTTACTTTAGTCTATAATCTTCTTGTGCAAAATCCTGTTGAATTTGTTGTAATTTTGTTAAATTTATTGCAAATTTAAATATGTTTTTCATGTACTTTAGATATTGTTTATTAATTTTTATGAGTTAATAATTATTTTGGTTTCTTAACGTATGAAACAATATTAATATAATTTTTTTTTTGTCTGTTAATAGATGAAATTATCATCATAGAGCACATACAACTTTGATGTATTTAATTCAAATTTGAAATATAATATTCAACTTAACAATATTATAATTTTTTGTTTAAGAAATACAAATTTGAAATATAATATTCAACTTAACAATATTATAATTTTTTGTTTAAGACTTAAAAGATTATAAATATAATTCTTTAATGTATTGAAATTGTAAAAATATTCTTAGTTTATTTTTTTTTATAATTTATAGACCAGTGTGATTAACAAAAGACACCGACCAAATCCCTCATAAAAAGACACATTCAATAATCAAATTCATTAAAAAAATACATCAATTATATTTTTGTAATTTTGATTCATCCAAAAATTATAATAATAGTGCTTATAACACAATTGAAGGAATTAAATATTGTTCACTATTATTTTTATATGAGAAAAAGACATATTTGCACCACTATTCATTGAAAATAATGTATTTATTCTCTTTAATGGTACGATGGCACGTTTGAAAATATATGATTCTTTTTTTTCAAGAATAAAATAAATAGTTTTCATTAAATATAAATATAAAATTAATATACATTGAAAATATATAACATTAAACTATTTTAATATATTTTAGAAACAAATCGGAGATAATGATAATTTGGTGACAAAGGAATTAATCCTATTTTTAACTCGATTGAGAGGGTGGGTTCAAAGTTAATAAAGTGTAGCGTAGGGTTAATCGTAAAAATATTGTGACATTAATTAACAAAAGAAGCACATAATAAGCTTTCGTAGTCCACAAACTAGTCTATTCTTCTACTCCTCGGTTCCAGTTTCTGCGACCTAACTTCACCTCTTCCATCTTCTCCGATTTCACAACCATGACCGACACAGAAGATGCCGTACGACGCCGTAATGCGGTCGCCGAGTATCGAAAGAAACTTCTTCAACACAAGGAATTGGAATCCAGAGTTCGATCCGGTCTGTATCTTTATTTCTTTCATCGATTTTTCTTCACTTGTAACAGTATCTACAATTCCTTCTCGCTTTCAATTTTCATTTGTTCTCGAAAGTCACAGTATTAGGGTTTTCGCTCTTTCTTTTTTAACCGTTGATTTGATTGCCATCGGATAACCCTATAATTTTCTTAAATTAGGTTTTTTTTTTTTTTATTTTAGTTTGTCTTCCGGAGAAATTTCCTATGCTTTCGTTAAGATTCTGCCCTAGGAGAATTGTGTTTTTGATGCTTTTACACGAATTTCTTGAAATTAGGGTAAAGTTATCAACTGGATCTTATTCTTAATATCACTTTGAAGCGTTATTGAGATTCTTTTGATGAAGTTAGTGAATTCCCTGTTGAGCAATGGATCTTAATACAGGTCTTAATCAGAGACGATGGGAGCATGGCTAAGCCACAATCTGTTTTTAGCATGTCCTGTTTCCATTCGAAAATGGAAATTTATTTGCCAGCTCCTTTAGCTTATGATTTTACAATACTAATTTCCTTCTTTCTTTCTCCACTCTGTAAAAACTATGGACTTGACTGGTTATGGATGAGTATAGTGACTTTGGTTTTAAATCTCAAATTTCAGTGAGGGAGAACTTGCGAGCTTCAAAGAAAGAGTTCAACAAAACAGAAGATGATTTGAAGTCTCTTCAAAGTGTTGGGCAGATAATTGGGGAAGTTCTCAGGCCTCTTGACAATGAACGATGTAATTGTTATTTCCTTTTTCATATTATCTTAAATAATATCTCATGCTATCTCGTCCTTCAACTTTGTTCTTATCATCTCTGCATCTAAATTTAAATTTGCTCCTCTGGTCACATGTGTTACCAGAAAGTTGTGATATAATATATCTAGATTGTTTGCATGAAGAACTTTTATCCCTAATCAATTTTTCTGGTCACATGTCTTGATTGATATGAATGTAAGATTGAATCAATGATTCTAAAATCTATTATGTTTTTGTTATTTTAGTGATTGTTAAAGCAAGCAGTGGTCCAAGATATGTGGTTGGCTGCCGCAGTAAAGTGGATAAGGAAAAACTGACTTCAGGGACTAGAGTGGTTCTTGATATGACAACACTCACCATAATGCGAGCTCTTCCCCGTGAAGTAAGTTATTGGAGTTTATTCTCTTGGTTTTATTTGATGAGTCAGAGTTTATTCTCTCTAATTTGGGTGTTTCTAAAATTCATCTGCTGCTTTTCCATGATTGCTTGTCACTAATATCTATCAATTGGGTTGTCAGGTTGATCCAGTTGTGTACAATATGCTGCATGAAGATCCTGGTAATATTAGTTACTCTGCTGTTGGTGGTTTATCTGATCAGATCAGGGAATTGAGGGAGTCAATTGAATTACCTCTTATGAATCCTGAGCTCTTTCTTCGAGTTGGAATTAAACCTCCCAAGGTAATCAACTTTTGCACCGCAGTTTCCAGTCTCTGACCTGTATCAGTCTGAATGTGTGTTTTTAGCAGTGTCATCATCCAAATCTCTACTGTTTAGTTTGCAGAAACACTTTCTGTTTTTCACATGATTTACAAAAATTCCCCATTTTCGTTTTATTCTTGATTTCAAAGATTTGTATAGGATTTTTTTTTTATTGTTTTCAATATTTGCTGCAATTTTTTTGTAAACCAGAGATATTGAAATTAATGTGGCATTTTATTAATTGATAAAAAAAAACATTTTGCAAACCAAATAGATCCTATGTAGCCATACTTTTAGCTATTACATCTGATGCTTCTTCTCAATTCTCATCTTTCAGGGTGTTCTCCTTTATGGGCCTCCTGGTACGGGGAAAACATTGTTAGCTAGGGCTATTGCCAGTAACATAGATGCTAACTTCCTAAAGGTCAGTCTATGTTCTTTTATCAATTCCATGTGTTTTGAAACGTCCTTCACATTAAATGGTATTTACATTCCCTTTTCTCTTATATAGGTTGTTTCAAGTGCCATAATTGATAAGTACATCGGAGAAAGTGCCAGGTTAATAAGAGAAATGTTTGGATATGCACGTGATCACCAGGTGATATTCTTGTGTTTAGTTGTCTTCCTATAGTTTTATATATGCAAATTGAAAGAAATACTTAATCTCCACTTTTTGCTTAGCCCTGCATCATTTTTATGGATGAGATCGATGCTATTGGTGGTCGTCGTTTTAGCGAGGGAACAAGTGCTGATCGTGAGATTCAGAGAACACTAATGGAGCTGCTTAATCAACTTGATGGCTTTGATCAACTTGGAAAGGTATATTTTATTTTTCTACACCTTTTAACTTGATTTAAAAATAACCACCGTGTTTCTCTTTTTGAAAAAATTGATATCTTGTAGCAAAATCCTCTTGGTGTAGGTGTGTATGCTAACTACAATACATTAAATTTAGTATCTAATACTTTCAGATGGTGTCTTGTACTTGTTCTTACATTTGTTTTTTTTAATGTCTTTGAACTTGCAAACGGGAATGAAATTGTTAAGAAGGGATATGTGTGCATCATTTATCAAACAAATGAGTTGCTATATCAGGACCTTTTTCTCTTTGAAAGTAACAAATCAACTTTTATAAAGCATTGTGTATTTAGCCGAGTTTTTATCCCTACTATATATATATGTAATTCAAATGAGATAAATATGAGATTCAAACTTTTCTCATTGATTGTATCTTATGGATATTGTGATTGATGTTTTTGTTCCAATGACTGTTCCACTAATCTTAGTCGTTGATTGGTAATCACATTGGTGTCTGAATTTATATTGCAGGTTAAAATGATAATGGCAACAAATCGACCTGATGTACTTGACCCTGCCCTCTTACGTCCTGGTAGATTGGATAGAAAAATTGAAATTCCATTGCCAAATGAACAATCAAGGATGGAAATTCTTAAGATCCATGCAGCTGGAATTGCTAAGCATGGTGAAATAGACTATGAAGCGGTTGTGAAGCTTGCAGAGGTGAGTCCAGGTGGCTTGAATTAGTTTAACTGACATTTGGTAAATGTATAATGTGTTATCTGTTTCAAAATTGCCAGGGGTTTAATGGGGCTGATCTCCGAAATGTGTGCACCGAAGCTGGAATGTCAGCAATTCGTGCAGAGCGTGACTATGTGATCCACGAAGATTTTATGAAGGTGAGCTATTTGTTTAGGAAGAAGTTTTTCCTTTGTATTTTTTTCTCCCTGAAGGGTCTATCTCACCGTATTTCTTACAGCTATATTAATACTTGTATCTTACTTTGGTTCCAGGCTGTTAGGAAACTGAATGAGGCAAAGAAACTTGAATCCAGTGCACACTACAATGCTGATTTTGGAAAAGAGTAAATCTATTGAAAAATTCTTAGAGCCATGGATATCTATGGCAGTGCATGTTTAGAGCCGGAAATACCTCGTGCAAGTTTGTCAATTCATGGAGCATAGCATTGTGGCCGTCTGGGCAATGGCATGTACTATCCGAGTTCTAAGTTTAAAATATAAACTTGTCCTACTGTGAAGGGGTTTTCAATTGAATTATTTGCTCAAAAACTGAATTGTATCACTGTTTCTTTTCTGTTGTTTTTTTTTTAATTGTAGAATTGTAGAAGTGCGGTTCATATCTATACTAGCGTCTTGGCATATGCACATCAGGTTTCCTTTAATTATTTAATTTAAAATAGAATTTACAATTTATCGATAATACTTATTTGATTGTTTGAGTAAAAGAATATATTAAGTATTAACTACCTTGCTAATTCTAAAATTTTACTTTTCAGAATATCTGCTGGTTTGGGTAGGTTTTTGTAATGAAAAATGTTTGATGTACACACACCAAAGGGTAATGTTGATAAAAGATAGTGCGATAAAAGATAATAATGTGTAATGTTGATCATGCAATAGAAAGAGAGATAAAAATAAAATGATGTATACATTGAGTGGATGAAAATATGGGGTGTATGGATATTATTATTGTTTTGTAATTGAATAGATGCATTGATTTTTTTACAATCGCATCCATAAAAGTATTTTGGTATTATTTTTTCAAAGTAGGACAATATAGTTACAAAGGATCTTCTAATAAATTTAACTAAGATGTGCAAAAACATCTTATACATTATGCCCTTTATTGTGCATTTTTTCAGTTTGTTATATTTTTACCTTTATTATGCATTTTTTTGGGGTTGAAGTCTCTAAAATTACCTTGCTAATTTTCAAATTTTAGGAAATATTGGTTCGATCCTCGTTTTTTTATGAAACCTTCTGATCCTCGATTTAGCCTTGCTTCTTGTGATATAGGTACAGGCTGAGATCAATTCTTAAAAAATCGGTTTCATGACTAAAATCAATCAATACAGGGTCGATTGTTTAAGTTTTTTCTTAAAATGATTTCTATACGGGAGGGATTTTATTTTTTAATTATAATTTTTTAAAATAAAGTTTTAAATAAAAAATTAATTTTTAATAATTTATCTTAAAAATATTGTTTTAAGTATTTTATTTATTTACTACAACTATATTTAGATAAAATTTTAAAAGATGATTAAAATGAACAATATTAAAAAAAATCATGAAAATCATTTTTGATATATACTTAAAAAAAAAAGTGATTTTTAGAAGGTGACATCTCTAATAATGAATATAAAAGTGTTATTAAATATCAAAATTACATTTTTTTAATTGATTACAAATGAATTTAAAACAACTTCTATTATTTTTAAGGGAGTTCTCATAAAAATCATTTTTAAAATATAAAATTAAGATCATTTTTAAATTTTTTTAAATAGGTCCATAATCTACCCAATTCAAAAAATTAATTTTTTAAATAGGTCCATAATCTACCCATTTCAAAAATTAGTTCCAACAAGAATTATCAAGAATAAATCAAAACAAGAATTTAATTTAAATACATTATCGGTATATAAAAATTAAATTCTAGAAACAATATGAAACAATACAAATGAAAAATAAACTTTTTGTAGATGTATTTTATGAAACCCATAAAATAAAATTTAGACTAGTATTATGCTAAATGAACTGAAATTATTTAACGAAACTAATAATCTCAACATGCACAACAACTTCTATAAAAGCCAATGGCATGTAGAAAAATAAGTAACTATCAGAACTAAGACTAGCTCGGTTGTGTGTTGGTTTTGTTGGTATTAGAATAGATGACACAGCACTACAGAAACATCCAGCTATCTTACAATTTATGTTCTTGTGATCAACTTCAACCGTGATGATTTTTGGCACGATTACAATACCTCACTAAAGTATGTATCACAACTTACAACATTATCATCTTTAATCATCTTATTTTAGCTCCTTTCAAGGACTCGATACTATGTTTAGTTCAATTCAACATTTTTAGTAAAATTCAATTAAAAAGTGATACTTTGCGTTATTACTCAATTACTCACCGTTGAATTATAGGATTTATTTTTTCACTTTCTATCTTCATCTAGTCTATATGATATATCTAGAATAAGGATACATAACATAATTCCCACGGTGATAGTTTGAAGCAGCATGATTCAATGTAGTAACAGGTAACAACACAAGTGAAACATTTTAACATAATATACAGGCGTATTTGTTTCCTTTTCTTCCATGCGTTCGTTGGTGAGTAGCTCAGATTTTGCATTCATGTAATCTTAACGAGCCACATCAACAAAACACGAGGCAAATTTCTTGTGGAAAGTAAAAAATAAAATGAAAATAAATCTAGAATTATTAGTAAAGCTAGTCAGCGTACAAATATTAAATCCTAACTTGCTGGTGCTACAAGTATAATTAGAGAGCTTCTGCAACTAACAGCTATGGCTAAGGAAGCTCAATCTTTACGATACCTTGCCCAAAAACCTTTCTTCCTGGCAGAATCATTCTCAGACAGGGATTGATTCCACTTGGATCCCAGTGAAAAATGCCGCCTCAAGAAGGGTTTTCTGTATGAACTCCTAGAACTGGAGCTAGGCTCCAATTTTGAAACTACATTTTTTTGGTGATCAAAAACATCTAATCCATCATCTAAGTTGCTATCAACTACACGATTTCGGGATATCTTGTAGCTCTTGGCCTTCATTTTTGATTCGGCGGCTCTGAGACTTTTTCTGGACAACATTGACAAGTGCTTCTCTCCAACCATGCAAATTGGACAAGCTGGATCATAACTATCTGCCTCTGTTGTCATGGTCTCCAAGCATTCCGCATGATATGTATGACCGCAGACAAGTACAGCAACAACTGAGAGGTCGCTGTTGGCAACAAATTTCTGGTTGCTCCATGCAGTTCTCTCGGTCAAGAGCTTGGAGCAGGCCCCACAAGATTGTAAATCCATGGTGGGAGAACACGAGAACCTACTACTACTTCCACTTATCTTGTGGCGACCTGAACCTAAATGCTCGCTATCAAATGACCATCGTTCCTTTTGAGATGATGCCACCAGTTCAGAAAAGGTGCGCATAGACCAGCCATCAGATGACCCACATTGGGATCCAGTTATCATGTCATTACTGCAAGTGGACAGTACAAATGATGGCCTTCCCTCTGAAATTGAGTTATCGGGCGATTTCAGACCCAGAATTCGACTATCAGAAATTTGTCTCAACAGTGGGTGCCCTGGAGATCGATGAGCCCATCTAGACGGTGTTGAGCTAGGAAGATTGTGATAATTAAGATTACGAGTTATAGGTGTTGAGAAAGAAGAAGGTATTGAAAAAGAAAGATTTGGTATTGAGGATTCTGCAATCTCCGGTGATTCTGTAAGATTATTCACCTAAAGATAAATATAGATAAGAGTTGGATTAGAACTACACAGGTAAAATACTTGTAATTCAGATATTGGGCAACTATTCTAATCAATTTCAGCAGTTCAAAAGAATCAAAACTCACTGCTGTGGAACAATTACTTGACATGGATAGATCTGCAACAACCAAAAAGAGGAAGAAGATAAATCAATGTCTGAATGGAAAAAAAAACAGTGACCTAGGAAACATGGTGAATAGAAGAGAGCGTCATCATTTTGATATCAGGAAACAACATATGTAACCATTCAAGTCATGAGCTAAGATCGGAAAATCATGTTTTTCATTTTTCTTTAAAAGAAACCAAATCTAGAAAGAGCATTGATTGATAAAGGAGGAGCTCTAAGCCCGTATATTGGTTTTTTTCAGTCGACAGTCCCATCATTGAAAATGAAGAACAAGGCCCATATTGATGTTTAAGACACTCTTAGACTAATCCTTACTTCACCCCTTTGTCATATAGTGGGTGAAGTTACAGTAACAAGTCTAACAGACCAGAATAATCTCTAGACACTACTACGTATTTGTATTAATTAGTACAGTGACAAGTACAGCAGGAAAAAAAGCTCAAAGTTGGTTCTAACCAGCGCTTAACCAAACATTCCCCCACTCCTTCAGTTGGAGAGACAAAAGTGAAGCTTGAGTAAATGAGCTCAGTAATCTCCAAAGATAATTTCCAAAAAAATCTATCTAATATTAATATCTACTTTCAAACAATGGGGTATTTTAAACATTTCTTTCTAATACTAATGTTTCAGAACATTCAACAAAAGAATAATTGAGTTAACATTTACCTGAAGATAGAGTCATCCGAGATGCACCCAATTGCTCATGAATAGGGGACTTCTGAGACACAGGTGTTGCAGAGTTCTCGAGGGTGCTTCCAACATCAGATAAATTGCCTCTTTCAGAACTTAATGACCCCTTTAACTCCATGCTGACACTTCTGCTGACTCTACGAGATGTGCGAAACGAAAGATCGTCAATTTCACCCGCGACACGGCCCCACCTATCCCATTGAAAACTCAATGATGGTGAACATACAACATTTCTGTGTAAATTTTCACCTCCAGTTCTATTGGGAATAGTTTGATCTTTCGCAGCAACACAACAAACTGATCCCATGATAACTGCTGACATAAACAGCAGTCAATCTAATTTACACATACAAATACTTATAACTAAAACTTAGATAAAGAAAACACATCAAATTATATACCAGCAAAAATACAGTATAAAATTCAAAACCCACCTCAGTTTTCCAATGAGACAACTGAATCCAACCTCCTTCTAAAGAATAAACAACAAGGAAAGTTAATTAAATTCATATTACTGGTATGTGTAAACAAAATCTAGAATACAATGAAGGAACAAACTCTTGAGGTTATTTAGTCACGGTACAGCTCTTACCACTGAGCTGACAAGACATAATCATATGTATTTTCACAGGGTCAACACTATCATTTATATCCAACCAAATTAATTAGTTAGCATTGAACAAGACGTCATAGTACACAATTGCTAAAAAGCACCTCATTTGCATGAGTAACATGACAATTAGAAAGTTCTGTAAACATCAAATGCCCCTTTCAAACCCTAAATTTGTAGCCAAGGTAACTTGAGTTGAATGTTTAGACTCACCCAGTTGAAAGCACAACACACAAATGTGCTCTAGACCAAATACTAAAGTAAAACTCCATCAAACACTCAAAAAGGTAAAAATTTAAGTTTTCATGATTATTCATAAAACCATCCAAAAACAAAAATAAAAAAAATTCGAAAGGCTTACAAAAATTACTCTTCCATAACACAGAGAAGACAAATCATCCAGTAATGCACAACATGAGGCAGTATTGTTGACATTAAAGTTAGAATAACAATTATTTAAAAGAAAAAATGAAAAGAAAAAAAAAAAGAGGAAGTTAGGGTTTTGAAACATTCAAGACGAGTTGATTCATTATTAAAGATAAAAGCTAAAAATAGAAAGAGAATAATAATAAGTATGAGATGAATTAGCACAAGTAAAATCAAGGAGCAGAAGCGTTATTACCAGTTCAATTAAAAATCAAATGGAAAAGTTTGTTTGAAAGAGGAAATTATTTGAAAGTCTTCATTTTGGGCTTTGTCTGTGTATTCTTCTTCTTCGAGTTGTCGCTGGTTATGCGCAGCGAAAGTTGTTTTATGTAATAATAAAGCCGTCTAGTATTATGACTTTTGTTGAAACCGTTATAACGGAGTTAGGTTACACTTGTCAGGTGAGAATATGGAATGGTATGGGGGGAATGCTGCTAAATTAATATCAAGTTCCGATTCGATATTTGTCGAATTATTCTCATCTTAGCTTAAAGTAAGATAATCTAATTTAATTGTCACTCTCAAAAAATGAAGGTGATTTCTTGTCAAAAATAAAATAAAATGGAGATGATTTAATTAGTGACGTCACATAAAGTATATGATTTCATTATTTAGTCAAAATAGCAATTAAGTTATTAAAATATATTTGGATATCAAATACAAATTTTATTTATATGAAGACTAATATATATTTTTCAAAAGAAAGTTTTTTTTTCTTCTTTTAATTAAATTATAGTAATGAAGATATATTTTTGTGATATATATAAAAAAAAAATTTGTCATATTTTTTTGAAGAAATAAATTTTTGTTATTAATCACTTAAATTACTTTATTTACCACTAAAATATATTTTTTTCTGAAATAAATATAAACAAAAATAATAATTAAAACGTTAATATATTTAGGCTAAAAATTTAATACATCGACTTTTTAACTATTTTTTTTATATTTTATTTTAGAATAGTATTTATTTAATATATATATTATTAACTGTTTTAAAATTATTTATTTAAATTATCATAAAATACTTTAAAATAATTAATAATATAGATTTAATTAATTAGCAATTAATAAAATATATGTTAAATAAATAATTAATAGCATATATTTTAGTGATTAATAAAACAACGTAATTGACTGAAGACATAAATCTGTATTTGTGTTTAAACAAATCCCTCTAATGTTATTTGTTAAAAACACTTTTTTATTGTTGACATTGTACAAAATGTGGGGGTATGCTTGTCCAAGACATTGTGCATCCTACCCATGATTTGATCTCAACGGGCTAGTCCTCCGAGGGTGGTCCAGTGACATTATTCC
The DNA here is from genome assembly GCA_037974835.1 of Cicer judaicum. Lineage (NCBI taxonomy): Eukaryota > Viridiplantae > Streptophyta > Magnoliopsida > Fabales > Fabaceae > Cicer > Cicer judaicum. The sequence goes on from JBBPBS010000276.1 coordinate 2,733,615, forward strand.
ATTCCATATTTAATAGCATCATTATTGTTGTGATTCAATTGAAAAGAAATATATATATTATTTCTCTTTTCATCTTGTAATGTATGATCCATTTGTAATAATATTTTATTTTAAAATAATTATCTTTGATCGGAGAGTAATTTGATAAGATGGTAAATATCTCTTTTAATTTAAATTCAATCATGAGAATATAGTTGTGTTAAACTTCTTGAGAAAGAGTTTTACCGTTCATTGTTCTCCTATTTGACTTAGGAATAATACTCAATTCAGAAAAGAAAAAAAAATTATTTTTATAATTTTCAATGCACTCTTTACAATTATATTATTTAATTAATATTACATTCATCACTTTGAATAAAACATCTTTTAGTAAGCCTTTATGATATTGACAATGCATTGATATTTAACAAGGATAATTCAATAAATATAGTATTTTATCCATACATTATTTTTTAATATGCGCGAAATGATCAATTTTCTTGTTCATTATGAGACAACGAGAGTAATGAGGATGAGAGCTCACAAAGAAGATAAATTTGGTAGTTTGACAAAGTCGAATATGATTTTTTTTTTTAATCATATGTCAAAATGACAAAGGGGCGATTGAAGTTTAAAATTGTAGAGATCTAGGTCAAGTTGTAGGGGTGTGGGATTAAATTATCTTCTCATGGACAATATACTTCACATTCATCGCTCATCAGTTCCACTACGAGTCTGTTATAAAGTAGTTGGATTGTTGGTCCAAAACCTTTAAATCATTGATTTGTTGATAGACAAAATGATAAATAACTACTTGAAACTCACACACAACAACAATGAAGTCTTAATTTCAAATTTAGAACATAATTTTCAGTCTAACATATAAAAAATCTTTAGTTGAACTAAATTTTATTGACAAAATTCACTATTTTCTCTTTTGTTTTTGTCCATAGATAAAACAATACTTTGTTATTTTAAAAAACTCTAACTCTTTAGAATTTTTAAATAAGTCATAAATTAAAAATAATTATGATTAGATCTTAAATTGATCAATAGATAATTGGGCTAAAAAGTTCAATATTAGCTATGAGCTTTTGCATAATATTTAATTAAAGATCCCTAAATTTAAGGACCTAACAATATACTATTTAAAAATAAATTAAAAGGCCTATTTTATAATCACAAAACCACAAAGACAAGTACCAAAAAATTTCCATTATCCCATCTGAAGGTTCTATTTAGGTTAATATGGATGGTTTTTTTTTGTTTGTTAAACTAAGTAGAGGGGGTTCTGGAGGCCTTTTGAGAGACGACAATGAAACTTAGATTCATGATTTTCTAATTCTGGTGGTCGAGCACCCAATTGGGTTGGGATCTTGGCTATATGTCTATCTTTTTGGAATCTGATTCAAAGGTTACTTTGGATTTCATCATAGATGTTCATCGTATTGATTTCTATCCTCATGCAACTACATATTCTTTCAAACATTAGGAAGCTCTCTTCGTTTCCTTGATTAGTCTCTTTTAATCACATCTTGAGAGAAGCTAGTGAGTGTTCTCATTGGTTGAAAAAGTTTGATGCTAATAACATGAACCCCTTTAAGATGTTGACTTCGCCTCCTCCACAATTGGATATCATATTGTGATTACATACGTTTCCGAAGATAGTGGATTACATTTTGATTACTGTTATTTTTAGTTCTTGCATTTCGTTTTCTTTAGTTCTTGCGTTAAATAAACACACTCATACACAATTTCAATTGTTCGATATAAATTATATTAATATAAATTCTAGAGTAGATATAATGTGAAACACCAAAAAAGATACGATATTTTGACACTAAGCAAACATACCATCCGACGGAATAATAACAACATACACAAGTATAGATTACAGTCACCAAAATCTGCCCTTTTTTTCTTTACTGAGAACAAGAATAAAATAAAATAAACCTAACCCCTAATGGTAATGGACAAAGTAGTGGTAGTGAGTAGTGACATAGTACCAACCACTAAGTCATTTTCATTGAGTAAGTATTGCCTTCCCTCTAAATACAGTACTAATATTATTCCCTACTCTTCCATTCATTCATCCCACCATGGAATAATAATTGACCCTTTATTTAATTTAATTTTCTTATCATTCACCACTGAAAAATATCCGCAGAAGTCGTAATAGGTTGGCTATGTGAAACCATATTCATGATATTTTGTGCACTTATTGTTTCATAACAATCCCTCATATAAGAAGATGACCCAGTATTGGTGCTTGTTGTGTTTGTGTTGATGAGTCCAATAATATTATTAAGTGATTGAAGCCTTTGACTAAGCTCATTCATTTGAGCTCTCAAAATTGAATTCTCTGTCTCAACATTCAAATAGTGTTGTGTTGTGATATTTATGCTCTTCACAATTTCATTGTTATCTTTTCTCAGTTGAGAAACCTGGTTTGTCATTTCATCTACATGTTGCTGTTTTCGCATCCTTGATCTTTTTGCTGATTCTCGATTCGATTGCTTTCTCTTGTTTTTTCTTTCATCCATCAGATTTTGCAACAAAATGATTAAAAAAAAAATCGAAATAATTAAAACACAGGACCTAGAAGCACAAACACTACCCCCAATAATTAATTAATACTACTAATTGGTTACATGATAACAATAAATTGTGAATTAAAAGTGAAAATTATTGAGAAAACGTAGAACCAGTAGAGAAAAACAAGAGAGAAAGATTGAACTAAGTGAGTCCTGCGTCTGAAAGAAGAATTTATGATGAATCCAGAAAGAAGAAATTCACTGAGAATCGTAGACATGAATGTTAAAAACTTAACATGAAAATAATCGAATCAATCAGCAGCATCAAGATTCCTGCAAAGAAATTAATTAATATTTACGGTTTGTAAACAAAGGGGATTTTAGATAAAAATCGAAAATTAACCAAACTCACCGAAGATTGAAGACTATTGAATCGACGGAGGGAGGGAAAATAGAAAATCTAAGGTTGAGGGTGAAGTGGAAAAGGGAGAAAGAAGGAGGGGAAGTTGGATAGGTAATTTGGAGTGAATTTATAGAAGAGATTGAGGGTGACAGACACAACAGAAAATTCGACAGTGAAAATGGTAGCAAAAGCAAAAAGCATTAGAATCTCCTCTTAGGTTTGCGAATATGTTTTATTTTTTTTTTATTTTTTTTTAATGAATGATTGTGATTTGGGGTGATGGGCTTTATGGCCCGGGGAGAAACTGGCCAAGAGAGCTTCACCTTCACACTTTAACCTCTCACACTTATTTTATTTGAAATTTTATTTTTGTCTTTTTTATTATTTAAAAACTTTTAGCATTTATTTTTTCATTCATTTTTCAAAACTTTACATAAATTATTTCACTATTCCAAAATTTACAAATTTTTGAAATATAAAAAGTAAGTAATTTTTCTTAATTTTAAATTTTTTGTAATGTCAAAATAATTATTTTTTAAATTTTCGAATCTTTAAAACAACATTAAAATTTCGAAATAGGTTTTTTTTTCAGATTTTTAAAAATTTCCATCAATACGATACTTTCGAAATGTTAATTTTTCAGTTTTTTTTAAAACTTTAGAAACATTGAAATGGAAAGTTTATTAATTAAAAAAATGGAAAAATATATAAATGAAAAATTTATATAAATGTAAAGTTTATATCAAGAACTAAAATGCTTATATCAATGCCAAATTTTTAATAAATTGTTCATTTCGAAAGTTTCTAACAATTCTAAAGTTTTGAAATCTATGCAAAAGTTCCATTTCGAAATCCTTCAAAGTTTAAAAAATCTAAAAAAATTCATTTCAAAAATTTTTAAATGTTCGAAAGTTTGAAACTTTAATTTTGAAATTTTCTAAAATCTTCGAAAGTGTCAACAATATCTGAAAAAAATTTATTTCGAATAATTCATAACTTCGAAAGTTTGAACAATCTAAAAAAATTTCATTTTGAAATTTTCAAAAACTTCGATTCAACAATTTCTAAAAAAACTTAATTTCAAATATTTTATAACTTTGAAAGTTTGAACAATCTGAAAAAATTTCATTTTGAAAATTTCAAAACATTCGAAAATTTCAACAATAACTTCATTTCGAACATTTTAAATTTCAAATAATATTTACTTTTCTATTTTTATGAGATAATTTTTTCAAAAGAGATGATGAAAAAATGAGTGTTAAATTTTATTGAGGGTTTTATATATAGTAAAAAAGACAAAAATGTAATTTAATGTGGAATGGGGAGGGTGAGAGGTTAAGGGCCGATGGTGCATAGTAGAAATCTTTAACCCAAAATTACATTATCGGTGTATTCAATTAGGCTTTTTACGCTAGTACACTTGTGTTTATGGAAAATGTTCGATTTTGAAAAAATAAAATTCAATGATACATTTTACACTATAAAAAATTATGAACCAATAAAAATGAGCAAATATGAGAATGGAAGAATATTAACTTTTATTTGTATATATTTTTAAAAGAAAAATAAAAACTTTTTTTAAAGTATATTTTTAAAGTGTTTTAGTGGAGTGAAAAATGAGCTATTTTTTTTACTCATTTTGTTTAGAGTTTTATCAAAGTGGAGTTTTATTTTACTGGTGCAAGATTTTACTTTATTTGATAAAAATGATACAAAATATTTCTTTTGGATGGATATCTTGAATATTACTTTTAGAGATCAATGTGTAAACCATTTGTAAAAATATTGGGCGACGTTACTTTTAGAAGAAGTAAAATAGGATTAAACAAGATCATAGTATTACTTTTAGTCACACAAAAATATAAGATTAATAAACAAACTCCTAATATCATTTACACTTCAAATATAGGCTATTTACCCAAAGAAATAATGATACATCTCTCTTTTTGCCAAAAAAAATAACCCATTCCCCGTTAGAATTTATACAAACAAAGAAAGTAGTGTATTTTTTATCAACAAAAAAAAGTAGAATTTTTTTAATTAAAAATATATACACATGCGAGGAAATCATTCAAATTTTTCAAATGATTTTTTTTCGTATCTTATTTAGATTCAAACTTCTTTTCATTTATTATGTATGACAATCTTCATACGAGGCACATACTACATATTTAGTTTAATTTGATATTAGCTCAAATTTAAGGGTATGTTTGGTAAGGAAAAAAAAAAATCAACATTAAAGTGGACAGCATTTAACTTAATAACATAGTTGGTAATAGTTTTTTTATCACTATTTCATAGTGTTTTGTTATAAATTATTTGAAGTAGCATTTGAATTACAGTTTATAATATTTTAATTTTTCTTTCATTTTTATCTTGATTATCTAAATTGAAAATGTTTAAATATTAATTATAAATATATTTTTTACGTTATTTTAT
>JBBPBS010000276.1:2748535-2760679 GCA_037974835.1 Cicer judaicum
GTTTCAATCTTAAGTTTTGAAGTTATAAAATTTTAATTTTTATATTAAGGATAACAATTTTGTGCTAAAATTCAAGGTTGAATTGAACAAATATTTAAGTATTTTGAAAAACAATTATTAATTATAATTTTGAATTTTGATATATGATTTTATTATGAATGAAGATTTTTGTTGGAGACTTAAAAGAAATTTGTGAACTTAGAAAATATTTAGTGTTGATGAAAAAAATATGATTTTTAAGTGAAAGTTTATATACAAAACATAATCAATAAAGATTAAGATTTGAAAAATATCAAATTGGAACATCATGATTTTGAATAGTTAAAATATTTGAACTCTTAATGTTTGATTTTTTTTTCATTTATAAGATTTCTTAATACAAACATTCTACTAGTTTTTCAAATATTAAAGTGTTGAAATTTATGTAATTGATTGATGATTTAATTGAAATTTCAAATCGTGCGAGTATGTTTGTCTTTGATTGATTTTGTTAAGAAAATATTTTGTCCTAAATTGTTAAAGACAAATATTTGAATTGCACTTCAATAAGTTTGAAAAATAATTTAGAGATTTTCAAAGTGTGACATTAATATTTTGAAATTCGTTTTCGTCAAAGTACTTAAACCAAAGTCTTTTTGAAGTTAGGGAACCTAAGAGAAAAGTCAAACCCTAATTGATTTGGATAGTGGCCGAAACTATAGTTCATTTGGGGGTTGGTTTAGAAACTTGTATTGGTTAAATTAATTGATTGGTTAAGGGTACAAGAAAACTGAGAGATGTCATTGGAATCGTCGGATAGGTTATGTCGGCATAGCGAAAGTAGCTTGTGTAATAAAGCACTGTCAAGGTAAAGACATTTTGTAAGGATATTATATATGCTTGAATGCATAGTGTGTATGCACACATGTTCTTTATGCTTGTGGTGAATAAATGTGCACACAATTGTTTATGTATCTGATGTGATTATGTATTCATAATTGATAACACATATGTTATGCATTTTATTGACGAGAACATGTCTTGAGTATGCTATGTGGAAATGTATTAAAAATTATTAGTGTTTAATGAGTATTAAAAGATGAGTCTTTTAATAGCTGCATTTACATAATGATTGATGTGGAAAAGTCATAGTATGCTCATGCATTTAATAGTTAGTGATGACCGTGATGGACCACAATGTTAGTGGTGACCGTGATGAGCCATGATGTGGTTCCTTTAGTTGATTGGTCCACCTTTTTCTTACGAGAATTTTGGAGTCGTGTAAGCGGTACATTTATGATTTATGCCCCTCGAAGAGAGTGGAAATTTTGGAATCATGTGCACTGACATATAAGCATTGCATTAAGGTGCTTTATCACACGAGTCATATTTGTTTATCACTTGATGTCATGCCATGTTATGCTTTCGTGCTTCGTATTTTAGTATATATGTTGTTTTTAGATCGTGGTCCTCTAATATTATTGTGGATCGGAGTTACGCCTCAGGTTCTTAGAGTTTTGAGTTGTGCTGGAATTCCAACAACGTCAAAGACGTGACATAGCGATGATTTTGAATTGGTAATTAGAAACAATGAGACTTGATGCCACTCGTGGATTTTCAGTACCTAGTCACCCTTAGTTAGATTAATGATCAACTTATAGTTTTATTTAATAATTTTGTTTGTTCTCCCTTCCTTATTGCAATATTGTTGTCGCAATGAAATTAATGTATTCTAAACAATTATAATTTATTTATTCAATGTGAATTGTTCAGTTGTAAGTAAATTTGTTGTGTCAAAACCATTTTATATAATGAAACAATTATTTTAATCGTCACTTTTGGAAAATAATTTTACAGTTAAATATTTTATTATGATTTAAGTTACACTACGATTATGAATATTTTATCTAAAAAAATTTAGTATTTTTTTTAAAAAATTATATTTTCGTTCTTAAAAATTGGAGTATTACAGTTTACACGTAAGATACTTAATTATCACTCACAAGATAAATTCTCACTTATATTTTTTTTTTAACTAGACTATCATATGTCAAATAAGTTAACACTTTTAAAATTAAATGTATCATATATGAAATAAATTATCACTTATAAAATTAAATAATTATATCAAAACAAGTTTTTAATGACAAAAATTTAAAAATAACTATCATATATTTACGATGCACATAAAATGAGGTTTTTTTTTCTTCAAGTTACATAGATAAATAATATAAATCAGCTAGAAAGGCGTGCAAATGTTGTGAGTATCTCATCATCCTTATTTGTTTTAAAAATATGTTATTCATTTTGTAAGTGTATTAATCAAATTTAGAGGTTTTCCTCACTCATTTTGTTCTAATTTTTTTCAATAGAATTATCTTAAAATTACAAATAAGTAGATAGTAACTCGAGCACTAATAAATTGTATTAAAACAATAAAGATGGTTAATGATATAAAATTGTTAATAAAATTCATTTGTAATTTTGTTTAGAGGTGATAGATATGAAAGAATGGTGTTTAATTTTATTTTTTGATTAAGAAAAAGATGTTTATTAAGTATTATGATTAAAAAATTATTAAATAAATAATGTACACAAACACTTAAATTGAACAATTTCATTGTGAATACTCAAATGTACGAATTTGAATTCTCTCATATTTAAATTTAACATGAAAAATTAAGTCGATGATTATTTTATTATTAAAATTGAAATATATCATTTTAAAAAATATATAAATAATATCTAATATATATTAATAATTAAATTATTTCATATTAGATTTAACTGTAAATAAATTTTATTTGATTTTTATACATAAACAAATATTAATAAATTAGTTATTATATTAATTTTCTTATATTTGACCCGATGCCTTTTCTTAACTATTTTTTGAAGTCATTTAACTTACGAATATACCTAGGCAAGAAAATGAGATAATGTAAACGATGATGTATTTAACCTATAAAACAACATAGATACGCATAAAAATAAAACAACAAACAAAGAAGATGAATAAACGACACGAGTGATATGATGTTGCAAATCACTGTGTCATGTGGTATGCGCGTGGCAATACGGCAGTGCGTTTGTTGTATAGCGTGGTCCACAGGGACATCATGACACAAAGTAAAGTAAAGGGGGAAGAAAATGCGTTGAGTTGAAGAAGTAAAGAAATAAACAACTAACAAGGGTTCCATAGTGGAAGTGCAAACATGATCTCTCAATTCTTCGTGCTTTCTCAAAGAGGCGACAACATCGTCTTCCGCGACTGTCAGTTTCGTTCTATTTAATTAATATTCCAATTATGTATTTTTTCACCAACCTTCATTTTTATGATCCGTAAATTTTAATAACTTGCTATATAAATCAAATAAATGCAGATCGTGGTGAAGTACAAAAGGGAAGCGCTGAAACATTTTTCCGAAAAGTCAAGTTCTGGAAAGAAGACGCTGAAGGAGATGCCCCACCTGTTTTTGTAGGTATTTCAGTCAAATTAATTTGTATTTGATTCAATGTTTTTTTCACTGTTGTAATTTTAATTAACTCGGTGATTCTACTTCTATCTTAATACATTGTTCTTCTATTCCTGTTTTTAATAGAATGTAGATGGCGTGAACTACTTCCACGTGAAGGTTGCTGGATTGTTATTTGTTGCTACAACTAGAGTCAATGTTTCCCCTTCTCTTGTTTTGGAACTTTTACAAAGAATTGCACGTGTCATCAAAGATTACCTTGGTGTTCTTAATGAAGATTCATTTAGAAAGAATTTTGTGCTTGTCTATGAACTGCTTGATGAAGTGATTGTAAGTATTTGCTATCGTTCTTCCTTGGTCGAACTTACTTTTTAATGGTTTGCATGCAAAAAATAACCCTTATAGACATGTTGGCAAATAAACCACCCTTACCTCAACCTCAACTTTGATCTGGTTTGGATAGACAGCAACTTAATTAAATGTTTTCAAAAGCTATCTTTGAGAACTTTATGGAAATAAGCTAAAAATAGCTTATGGATATGTTAAGTTCTCCCAAACAGTCTCACAAGTGCTTATGTCATTAGATAAACTCAAATAAACCAACCCAAATAGGCCCTTTGTTAATCTAATGCAGGATTGATCATTTGCACTATTTTTTATTATCTTTCGTCAAATACTGTCTACAAATTTTCACATGCCAAGCCTTTTTTGGAAGTTTCACAATCTTCACTCATTCTGTATGATATGTTTAAATGACAAGAAAGTTCACATTTGTAAATTTCTCTTGTAAAGTTCACAATTTTCACGTGTTACATTTGGAGAGGCAGGGAATCTTTGTAATTTATACACGTGCTCCTTATTTTTAATCCAACCATGGTATATGGGTTATGCTTTTTTTAAAGGGAAAACTTAGAGTGAACTGGTTACTTTGTATTTGTAAATTATAAACAAAGATGCTCTATGTTTGACTTTGATGGATATATCTAGTTGTACTAAAGTCTATTTGCTCCAGGATTTCGGTTATGCGCAAACAACATCTACTGAGGTTTTGAAATCATATGTTTTCAATGAGCCAATTGTGATGGATACTGCACTGATGCCTCCCCTTGGACCTGCTTCCATTTTTATGGTAAGTATTTGTAGAGTCAAACCATCAATTACTGCCTGCAGGCATATACTTGATTGTCAAGTATGGTTTTATTGACTTGTTAAACTCTTATATTTGCAGCAAGGGTCCAAACGAATGCCAGGTACAGCTATTACCAAATCTGTCGTTGCTAATGAACCTGGTGGCAGGAAGAGAGATGAGATATTTGTTGATGTAATTGAGAAAATAAGTGTCACATTCAATTCTAGTGTGAGTATGTAGGTTTATCTCTTCTATGTTTTTGTCGTGCCATCTATTACTTTTCTTTCTTCCTTTTCTATTGCTGCAAAATTTTGAAGCTATGTGATATGGGTTTTATTGTTTGAAACAGGGATTTATACTTACTAGTGAGATTGATGGTACCATTCAAATGAAGAGTTATCTTACTGGTAATCCAGAGATTCGACTTGCTCTCAATGAGGACCTGAGTATAGGAACAAGTGGTAGGTCAATCTGTGTTGTATTTTATTGCCCTTGAAAGTTGAATTTCGTTAAGCGATGTGTATGGTTTTGTTCCCATGCACTTTTCTGGCTGTTTTCTAACAAATATGATTGACTCTCAAGTAAGTACTACTAATGTATTATATATTGTATTTTGTTGTAATTCTCTATTATATGTTGAAATTTTTGACAGATTAAAAGCATTCTATGTTTATTGTCAGTGAAGGGATATTTTTAGTTGAGTTTAGTTGTCTGAAGTGTTGGTTGACTCATTGATGGATGTATAATTTTCTTATAGAAACTCCTTCGCGATTTTTTGTTTCCCTGTCAGTTTTTTATATATCCTTATTTCCTGATCTCATTCTATAATCTTTAACAGATTATAGGGGTTCTGGTGCTGTGATTTTAGATGATTGTAACTTCCATGAGTCTGTGCACCTTGATAGTTTTGATGTTGACCGCACTCTGTCTTTGGTAAGTGCATATTACTGAAGCTTAGCTATTTAGAGTAATACAGTTGCATATTATACTTTTGAGACCCTTGAATAATTACTGGCAATGGTTTGATAGGTTCCACCAGATGGTGAATTTCCTGTCATGAATTATCGTATAACTCAACCATTTAAGCCACCCTTTCGCATTAATGCATTGATTGAAGAAACAGGATCACTCAAGGTGGTTTTGTTCTCCCTCTAATTCTCTAAATCTCGTTTTTAGTCATTCTGACAACCTGCTATACTTTCATAGGCTGAAGTGACCATTAAAGTGCGAGCTGAATTCAACTCAAGCATCAATGCTAACACCGTTCTTGTACAGATGCCACTTCCAACATTTACAGCTCGGTATTTAAATATTCTTTTTGATAATTGTACATATGATCTTACTCATAGTTGACAGGAATGATACTGTATAGTTGTCATTGTCAATACTGAGCCTTTTGCTTGTCAGTCAGTTTTATAAACGGTTAGGATTTAGATTTCTAGAACCAAATATTGGGAGGGTTGTCACCGATGCCTTTTTAAGTTAATAGCATACCATGCCTTTTCTAACACCGAGACCCAGTATTCTCAATCTTCTGCATCAATATAAAATTAAATGCTCAATACCGAAAGTTTCCATCATAAATCAGAACTGAATTTTTTTTGACATGCTGAATGGAGGGAGAGGAGTTTGCTTGAGTGCTGGCTCTGACTCTATGGAAGTCAATGATTAACCAGTGACTTTTTGTGTGTATGTGCACCTGCTTCAAATGTGATTTTCTCTCGTGTGTTAAAAACATTCAACTTGCTGAGTGCTGGTGGGGAAGGAGATTGCTAACTAGTACCGGCGCCAATTCCACTGTGACAGTCAATTTGTCACCAGTGATTTTGTCTGTGTGTGCGCATATGCACAACTCACCTGTGATTCTCTCTGCGCATGCAGGGGTGTGTGTACAAATCATTCAATGTGCTGATCGGAAGGGGAGTGGGTGTTTTTTTTAGCTCTGGTATTAGTGATAACGCTACTCTGGTATTCAGCACCTCACGATTGATTTGCCATGTGAGAGATAGAGAGAAAGAGGGGGATGTAGAGAGCGGGGGAAGGAGAGTGCCTTCTGGTGCTGGCATCAACTTCACTAGGGTAGTCAATGCCTCACTAGTGATTTTCTGTGTGAGAGAGGGAGTCTGATTTGTTCTACTTGACGCGAATGTGGCAGTGAGAGTCTAATTTACTAAACATTCTACCTTGTATTTTTTTTAGTGTTAATTTTGAGTTAGAACCTGGAGCGGTTGGACATACAACTGATTTTAGGGAAGCAAATAAAAGACTGGAATGGGCACTCAAAAAGGTAATCTCAATCTTTTGTTTTTCCATTAATAACCAATATATTTTAAACACTAATTAATTTGGTGTTCATAAAGAACCTTCTGTTAGGTATTTGAGGCTGGTATGAGTAGCACTACTAGATGATATAATATTGGGTGGTCCATTATTTTACAGGTTGTTGGTAGTTCTGAACATACTTTACGTGCAAAGCTGACTTTTTCACAGGAGTTACATGGTTTGCAATGCTCTTATAGTTCTGTTTTGGCTGAATGTTCTAGAGGTGTTGTTCTTTGTAATGAATTAACTTGTTTGTAATGAATGCAGGAAATATCATGAAAGAAGCAGGGCCTCTTAGCATGACATTTACCATACCTATGTACAATTCTTCAAGGCTTCAGGTAAGATGCATATGATTTTTTTAAGCAGTTTCTTTTAGATTTATCAAATAAAGCTATATGGCCTGTGTTGGTTTGTTGAACTTCTGTAGTTACCAGTAATTGCAAAATGTGCCAGATCTTTTTGATGATATAGTTCGATGACATTGATTATACTGTTTATCTAGAAATTAAACCTTGTCTTTGTTGGTGTTCTTGAAGCTTGAGTTACTAGTGTGGCTTAAATTTATTTTGTCTATCCCTCTGAGTTGAGATATAGGTTCAACTTTTGTTATATTCCATTTTTTGTTTCCTTTTCTGGTTTATTTGTATACTCATCTTAAAAAAAAGTCTAAGATAACACTTGTTGGTGCAGGTGAAGTATTTGCAAATAGCAAAAAAGTCAAAAACTCATAATCCATACAGATGGGTTAGATATGTAACCCAAGCAAACTCGTATGTTGCCCGGTTGTAATCCCAATATCTGCAAGTGTCGAAATTCTGAAAATACTTGTTTTCCAACTCATGGATGCTCATGTGTGCTGAATAATTCCAGGAAAATTACATGTAGTGTTTTTACATTTTAATAAGTTAAAAGACAACAGACATTATCATTAGATAACGAACGGCCAGAAGGAGTCCTGAATGTCTCCACCAAAACCCTCATCAGCTTGGTTATTGTTACACCAACCCTTGTTTTTAAGTGTCAGGAACCCATACCTTTAAGTAATGCAACCATCCTTATCCTTATTGGAATGTTCAGTTTGTTGGTTGCCATAGTTTTCTCTGGCACATTGCTGGTGAGTTCGGTCCAAGACCCAAACATCTAATTTTAGGATCCAGTAGGCTTTTTTGTTTTTGCTAGCAAACAAGGGGAGGGAAAAGTTTATGAAAGAAAAGAAAAAACGCGATTTGACATCTTTTCCACTGGTTGGTTTCTCGTAAATATTTAGTGAGTCCCACAACTATTTCTTCCCCCATTTTGGAAACAAATAAGTCACTTTTCTCATTTCCAATTTTACCCCTATATGTTTCAGTCATTATAAATTTTGGGGGTACTTTTTTGTCATTTTGAAAGTCTCTTTCTTTTTACTTTCTACACAATCAAACAAGGAGAAGAAAGTTTTTACCTTTTTTCTCTTACTTTAACCCCCAACTTTGGTGGAGCCATGCTTAAAAATCAACTGAAATTCTGAAGTAGAAGTTTATGACTTCATTATCCTTACAGTTAAAATGGTGATCTTGTGAGAGTCACATTCATCTTTTTTATATTTATTGAACAATCATTAATCAATTCACTTTTGCAACTCTGAAAAAGAGGATGATCATGAATTTTAAAGATTAATCTATTTTTGATTTATCATAGTGATTCACCATAAATTTGTCTTATAATCGAATGTTTCTTTGGTTTTCTTTTTATACTTTTGTATAATTTTTTAAAACTATAACTTGGTTTTACTTTTTCAATAATATTTAAGAAAGAAACATGGCATAATCATACTTATAAGGAGAATCTGATTCCGCAACTCATGTGTGTCTCAGCTATATCCTCACCTATAATAAAAAAGGAAGAGAGAGAGAGAGAAAACAAAAAGCCAAAAGTTATTGTCAAGCAAATATAAGGTGCGAACATCGGAAATTGTAGAAGGCTAGAAGTCAAGAAGTGTATTAAAGGTTCTTGGCGAATAGTATTATTCTACCATCATAGAATGAAAAATTATCAATAAACATCCATATGATACTTTGAAATTTTTAAAGAGAAAGAAATAGAGAGTGAAGGGATATATTTGTGATGAAATAAAATGAGAGAAATAGAGAGTAAATAAAATGTTGAATTAATGTATAATAATTAAAGGTGTATATGTATTTGTGAAGGTTATTAGTTGTTCATGTGAGGTTGTTTGTCGTGTAAACAAATTCAATTAGATACATGATGAGATGATGAATATTTCTAGCAAATGTGTATAGCTAAACGGTCAAATGTGACATTATATTTAAGTTTAATTATAGTTTTAGTTTTTTTATTTTTAAATTTTTATAAAATTAGGTTTTTTTTTATTTTTAAATTTTTATAAAATTAGTTTTTTTTAAATTTAATATATTTTGTTCTTTTTTTATATTTTTATTTAAAAAAATAACAATTCAATAAAATTTAAATAATATAATATATAATTTTAAGTCTTATATTTAATAACGTATAATTAATTTAGTTTCTAATGTTAATATGAAATTTGCATTTGATTTCTATATATAATCACTTATTATCAAAAAGATTAATAAAGTAATGTTTGATAGAGTAATATACGATTTTGAAATATTTATAATCTTACTTTTTGAGTACATAAAGAGAATGTTCACGTGTCTATTTGTTGAAATCAACTTATAATAATAGGCAATTAGACATCACATCTAATCATATATGTAATCGGGTAAAATTATTGGACACTCGTATGAAAGATTTGATTTACGTGCGGATATACTCGATTCAAATCTTGCAAAATCATATTGATGAAAAGTCGGAATTAATATTCTGCAAACTGTAGCCATTATCTGCATGATGTTCATTTCAATAGATATTCTAAACGCATGATCATCATATCAGTAAGCATGATTCCTACAGTCCTATATTAAGAAATTGACATTTGTGTAAATTTAATACTATTATTAATTTGAAACCCTCAATTTCTAAAAGATTCCAACTCTACCAAACTTGGGTTTCAAATTCCCATTTTCAAAGGGGGTGAGAAAGAAAGGGGCCACAAGCGATCAGAGGCTTAGTGGAGGTTGGAATTGCAAGTGTTGATGTGAGGATGATGGGCTATTATTTTGCAACTGACGGTGCTGCTGGTCAATGTGCAACTTCGTGTGAAAAAATATTCTATATAATTAAGTTTATTCCATATTTATTTGTATAAGAGTACAAATTAATTTTATACTTATAATCAATTAAAATTAAGTTTTTGACTGTTATTTCCTTTTAAAATAGTTTTATAATGACTTTATGTGGTGATAAGATGAATGATTATTTGGTGAAAATACAAAATAATTTTTGCACTTTCAATGTATCTCAATTAAACTCTCTCTTAAAATTATTAATGGTTTAAGAAATTATCTACGAGTTTTTTAATTGCACAATGAAAAACATTTTTATTTACATGAATGGTGTTTTAAAAAAGTCTAAACCTATATAATTATACAAGTAAGGTTATAGATGTTGCATGATCTATTCTCATTCATATTTGACGCTATTAAAATACAAAATATTAAGTGATGAGATGAAGAATTCAATGATTTTACTAAAATCAAGGTAGATAATTGTGAAAAATGTGTGCATTGTAGTTATTTGTGAATATCTATTATTATTGTCATTCTTGAAGTTGCAATCGATTTTGCCTATATTGTTGTGGTTGAATAAGAATCAAATTTATACAAGTGATTCGGAACAAACCAAATCTATAAAATTATTCAATAAAATAAAAAGAGAAAAAACAACTCAATGGTTAGGGGCAGCTTCGTATTCTCGTGCCAGCTATTCCTTATTCTAAAATCTCAATTATTTTCCGACCAAAAGAAAAAAGTTATATGAAGTGGTAGTGGCTGTGGTGTGTTCAGTTGAGGAAATAAAAATTGCAATCATCCATTGCCTAATTCGTACCGAAAATGATTCCAATGCACAGTATGGTATGATGTGATTGTAATATTTCCATTTTACAAACTGCCCGTCCCACCCCATGCATTGCCTCACATCTCCATAACTCTAGTCTCTATCTCCAATTGATTCATTCATACTGGTGTATGTGCCTATTATACATCAAGACAAATTCCGTGGTCCATTCTAATCATGTAAAAAATCATTTGAAGTTTTAACAATAATAATAATATTCTACGATCGAATAAGTTATCGTCTTATTTCGTCTTTATATTTTATGATCATATAAATTATCGTTTTATTTCGTCTTTATATTTTTAGAATTAAGGTGATAGTCTAATGGATGATATTTGACGAATGATTTTTTGAAAATATTTCTTTTTAATCAAATTGATACAGATTAAACAATTGTTTCAATCATAAAAGTGATGAGAGTCTTATTATCAATTGTCGTTATAGTTTCAAATGATTTTTAAGTAGTCGTCCAAGATAGATGTGAAAATAAGTCTGTCGAAATCGAATCGAGCTTTACTTAAATAGGTCATACCTATTTAAAAAATTAAAGTATGAGTCTAATCTATTACTTGCCAAAAACTTTATTTTAAGTCATAATTTAGCATTTTAAAAAGTTTGATATGATCTATTAGTTTATTAAAAAATTAATTTAATGTCAAAATTTTTAAACATGTCATTTTGTCTATCTCTAAAAATAATAATAAGCCACTAAAAAAACGTGAACTTTGTTGAGCCGTAATACCACAACACTTTTATTAAGAGACTTGATGTATATGTGAACAGTAATTTTAAACAAAATAAAAGAATAAATCAGGAATGTCAAATTTATAGCACAATAGTTTAAAGAGACAAGAATAATTAGGCATGGACATCGCAAAATATGAACAAAAAATTAAGGTTCAATTTTCTAATAGTCTTTTATTACATAAATATAAATAATCTTGTTTTAAAGAGAGAAAATGAAGTGTTATAACAAAAAAAAAAATATAAGTCTTTTATTTTGTATGAAAATTTTATTTTGGCTTAAATGTATTTTTGGTTCTTTTATTTTGTCTCAAGATGAAGTGTCAGTCCATTTATTTCTAAAATCAGTCTTTTGGTCCTCCTATTATCAAATTCTTAATTTTTTTTTAATATTTCATCATTTTTTATTATGTGGCACTCTCATTGATAATTTTTATCTCATAATTGTTTATATATTAAAAGAATTAAATTTTAATTAAATAGAATTTTAAATATATTATATAAATATTTTAA
>JBBPBS010000276.1:2770461-2782268 GCA_037974835.1 Cicer judaicum
TATTTTATTTTTTTAAATGTCATGTATTTTTATTATTAATTTAATATATTTCATTTAATTTTCTTGTTAGCAATATAAATTTCTTTTCATTTAATTGTTATTATTATTTAATTTTTATTATCATTTATTTTTTTTTTTGAAATTTATAATATAATATATATTTTTATTTAATCATTTTAATTATAATAATTTTTAATTATAAGTATAATAATTATTTATTATCATAATAACAACAATAAAATTATAAAATTTATTTATAATTTATTAATATATTTTTTAATTTATTATTAGTATTTTTTAAATAATTAAATTAATAATTATAATAATAAACAATTTTTTTTTTAAAAAAAAAAAGTGTAGTTAGAGGTAGCTTCTCCAGGGAGAGGCTTCCTCTTCGGAAGTTCGCTTCTCCAAATAGAGATTTCCTATTAAATATAAAAAGTAGGACAGTTTAGAATTTTTTTTTTCAATATAGGACATTTAAGGAATAAAAAATAAAAAATGAGATATTCCCATCAAAAAGTCGAAAAACTCTCATATTATAAATATTTTTAAACTTTATAAATATCAAATCCCACATTAAATAAAAAAAATATAAATATTTAATTCCTTCACATTAAGAATGTAATTTTAAAATAATTTTTATATAAAATTTTAATACATAATACATATTAAGAGACTTCGTATTTTATAAAGATTCAATCCAATAATATATAATAATATATTTGGTGACATAACTCAAAAATTAATATATATATATAGCCTCCCATCATTAAATTGAAAAGGAATCTCATCGTACTATAATTAATATCATTTAGTATCATTATCCTTCCGACGAAACCAGAAACTTCAGAATATTGTCAACTAGTGACATCCTTTGTCTCAAATTATTTATATTTATACATGTTTTTGCAATCCACTCTTTCATATATTATTTACCTTTTCATTCTATCATCTCATTATTATCTATCCTCTTCTTTCTCTGTTTTTCACTCTGTTTATTATTAATAGATCATCATCAACATCATTATAAAAAACACATGAAATTAAGTTTCTCAAAATAATAAAAATATGTCAAAATCATTGGAACTCCCTGATTGTATCTATCCATGCCAACCAGTAACTAATATTGCACCAAGTGCTCCAACTCCAAAACATTCTCTCTATCTTTCTAATCTTGATGACCAAAAGTTCCTTAGATTTTCCATTAAATATTTATACATCTTCAAGAAATCTGTGAACTTGAATCGTTTGAAATCTTCTCTGTCCAGAGTTCTAGTGGATTATTACCCTTTAGCTGGAAGATTAAGGAGATGTTCCTCTTTGGATGATCACAAGCTTGAAGTGGATTGCAATGGAGAAGGTGCTGTTTTTGTTGAGGCTTTTATGGATATCACTGCTGAAGAATTAATTGAACCTTCTAAGTTACCAAATAAGTCATGGAGGAAGTTTTTGTATAAGGTGGAAGCTCAAAGTTTCTTAGATGTTCCTCCTCTTATAGTTCAGGTCAGACTCTTCTTCCCTTAATTGAACCATTAAGTTAAATTCATATATCATTCATATCTTTTCTTAAGTTTCTTTAACAACGCTTCAACAAAAAGATTTTCATAATAATTAAACATATGTTAATATTTTTATTCCGTTGAGTTGTTAATTTTTTATTTTATCAACAAATATTAATAAATTAATAATATATTAATTTTTTGGATTTAGAACTGATATCTCTTTCTCACTAAATTTATCAATTGAATTAGCTACAAAAAACTTTATAGAAACCGTTAATAATTATACATATTTATTGTCAATTTTATAATTTTATATTGTCAGTTTGGCCAGACAATTTTGTGAGTTAGTAGTTAGCTAGACGATGTTTATAATTTATTTACAAATAACATTTGGAATTTTAATCAAATATCAATTTGATGATAGTTGTTGTGATTAGGAGTTCCATGATTATGATTATGGATGACAATTAAAATTAAAATGAATGCGGGTACTATAGTATTCATTCCATCGCGCATTTATATAAATATATTTTTTATTTTATAAGTGTTTAATTAATTAATTATTTTTATTTTTTATGTTTTAATATTAATTAATATTATTAGACAATTATAATATTTATAATTAAAAGATATTTGCAAATTGTTTAAGAATTTAATTATGATAAATACTTGTAATTTTATAACTAAGAGTTATGTCTTATTAATCGTGACTTTATAATTATACTTGTAACTTTCTATTGAATAATATTATCGTAAAACTTGTAACTTCATAAAATATTATTATGGATATTTGAATGTGTATTATAACGAGTGTTTATTTGAAATATTTTAAGTTATAAAATATTTTAATTTATAATACTTTATGATTAAATTTAAAATATTTGAATAATTTATAAATTTTTACTCAACAATAACATTTATTTATCGATATATTTTAGTTAAAACGTAAATAATAAATATAAATACAGTATATTTTTTCATTGAAGACTGTACTATAATACCCTATTCAAACTCTATCGATTCTCATCCCGATCACATCATTAGTACACTAGTAGGATTACAAATCTGGTGGGCTATTGGCTATATCACCAACTAGATTACTCAATGAAATGTTTAATATTATCCTACATAAAACAAATCTTTAATGAATTGTTTGGGAGTAGAAAGCTAATTATCTAAGTAGCTAAGGCTATTCAACTAAATGATCAATTAATTAAGACCACTTAAATTAAAGTTCTGATTATAGCGATATTTTTCCTTTGATCTGAATTATTTTTTGAAATATTTTTTTGATACATGTTACAAATATAGAATAAAAGTTTGAAATCATATTTCATCTATATCAATGTTTATTATTACCGGAGAAATTAATTTAAGAAGAAATGCAAGAATATTTGAGCGTATAACACTGGATTGTAGTTGAAAGAAGCTAATGGTTTGTTTCCTTTGCAGATAACAACTCTCCGTTGCGGGGGAATGATTATGTGCCTCGCAATCAACCACTGTCTATGTGATGGCATTGGCACATCTCAATTTCTACATGCCTGGGCACAACACAACACTACTACTCTAGCTGAATTGACCATTACACCCTTCCACTCACGACACATGTTGAAGCCACGTCACCCCCCAATAGTAAATTACCATAGTCCAGGATACACCAGAACAGAACTAACCCCTCAAATTAACCTCCTCAAGTTATTACAATCACAACCCTTAGTACCCACATCATTTACCTTTAATCCCTCCAATATTCTCAATCTGAAGAAACAATGTGTACCGTCACTAAAATGCACTACCTTTGAAGTAGTTGCGGCACACACGTGGCGCTCTTGGATTCGATCAATGAATTTATCCTTACCCTCTAATTTAGTAGTGAAACTTCTTTTCTCTGTTAACGTCCGCACCGTATTAAACCTACCAAAGGAATACTACGGAAATGGGTTTCTATTAGCATGTGCGGAAAGTACTGTAAAAGACTTAATTGAGAATAACTTGCACCATAGTGTGAAATTAGTGCAAAAGGCCAAATCAACTGTGAATGATGAGGAATACATAAGATCAGCTATTGATTTATTGGAGGATAAGATGGTAAAAACAGATGTTTCAACCACTTTGGTTATATCACAATGGTCTAAATTAGGGCTGGAAAAGGTGGATTTTGGAGAAGGGAAATCATTGCACATGGGTCCTTTAACAAGTGATGTTTATTGCTTGTTTTTACCGGTTATTGCCGGTGATGCTAATGATGTGAGAGTGCTTCTGTCTGTGCCAGAGGGTATGGTTCAAACTTTTCAATATCAAATGAATGAAAGCTGGGAAGAGGAAAAACAAAATGGATATCATTAACCATCAAAATCCATTTTCTAAACATGTTACGCTTTTCCTTTTTATTATTTTTACTTAATTATAAGGTTTTATTGCTTTTGCTTTTGGTGTAATTCAATTTTGAGGTATAAAACAAGAAATATATACTGCTAAATTGAGTGTGCAATGAATATCCAATTTTTTAGGAAGTGGAACCATTTAAGAATTTCATATAACAAAACATTAAAATAGAAAGAGAAAAAAATAATGCAATGGATGTAATTCAACATTGTCATCCGTATTTTATAATTTAATCCTGACTAATGCTCATCTCCTTATTTTCGATGTTTTAGCCGAAGTTACCTTATAATTGTATTATTTTATCGAAAATCCATTTTAGATAGTTTAAAATTGAGTAAATGAAAATTAGTTTTTGTAGTATACTTTATATTATGGAACAAAAATGAGAATAAAAAGTATTTTTCTTTCATCGTTGTCCCACATATTTGTTTTTAGAGAGAAAGGAAACTCTCTTATGGCTCAAATAAAAAACCCAATCTAACAATATGAGAAGGGGAATTGTACAACGTAGTTCCACTTTTACCTCCCATTTCCCAATTTTTTTATAAAAACTATTTTGTCCTTTTTGTTTTGTATAAAATCATAAAAAAAATTGTCATTCTATTTCTCACCGCTACTTTCAAAAATTACCAACTTTTAAAATAATAAAAAAAAATTACTTTTTTTGATCTTTCCGAAACGTAATGTTCGAAACTTTCAAATTTTTGAAAGTTTTGATAAATTTAAAACTTCCGAAACGTAATGTTCGAAGTTTTCAAATTTTCGAACACACATTTCGAAACTTTCAAAATTTTGAAATAATTCAATTTCAAAAATTTCAAAAAATTCGAAACTTTCAATTTATAATTAAAATTTTATTTTAAAAAATAAATTTATAATATTATTATTAATCAAATTTATTACTATTTTTGAAATTAAGTATGAAATTTATTACTCTTTATTAATATTAATTTATTATTAAAAAAATGTATTTCGGAACTTTCGTTTCCTAAACTTCCGAAATTTGATGTTTCGAAACTTTCATTTATTCAAAAGTTTTGTATTTGGAAACTTTCATATTCTTCGAAAGTTTCGAAAGTTTCTGTATTTCGAAACTTTCTTGTTAAATGAAACTTTCGAAAGTTTCAATATTTATGAGAAAAATATAATTCAAAAGTTTCATCATCATGGAAACTTTCGAAAATCTGGAGGAAAAACCATTTCGAATATTTGAAATTTTTGAGTTTTTTCTTTCTTTTAATTTCGAAGCTCTGATAGGGTCAAGTTCGAATATTTCAAAGTTTTGAAGGAAGTGGGTAAAAAAATAAAAGTGAATTTTTTTGGTGGTTTTATAGATGAAATTAAGGATAATATGGTCTTTTTTATATGATTGTGGGGATGGGAGGTAAAAGTGGGGGTGTACGGTTCAATTCCATGTGAAAAGTTATGAAGCCAAACAAGATTCGGCTTGCGCAGGCCCAAACTAGCTAGCTAGTCCATGAATTGCCCAATTCCCACTATGCCTAACAAAACTAAAGCTAGAGTTATCAAGTTCTCTAATCAACCTACAACAAGTATCAACTATTCCACCCTATAAAAGTTAGGGCAAGCATTTGATTGGAAAGTTTTCACTGTGGTTAGCAAATCTGATTTAATCACCACATGAGTGTATCTATTAAAAATAAAATAGAAAACAATATTAATTATGTGTTTAATAGATAAAATATAAAATGAGAGACAATCAATGATGCAAATGGATTAGTGTTCAATTATTAAGAGCAAAGATGTGTGGATATATTAGAGATCGATTTTGAAATGTGAAATTGTACAATTATGTTTTCAATATTTTTAGATTGAACCGAAACAATTTTTTTGTTAATACAGAAAATTTTATATTTGCAAATTTTTAGTATATATATATATATATATATATATATTATCGGATTTTTATAATTGCTAAAATTTCAAGCATGGTAAATAGAAACACAAAAGTTTGGTATTGGAAGTGATATAATTCAAATGCAGAAAAACAGAGAATGTTCTGCAGAACAGAGAAAGCAGAAATGCAGAAAAACGGAGAATGTTCTGCAGAACAGAGAAAACAGAAAACCATGAAAACGGAGAATGTTCTGCAGAAACAGAGAAAGCAGAAAAGCAGAACAGAGAAGGCAGAAATGCAGAAAAACGCAGAATATTCTGCAGAAGTAGAAAAACCAGAAAACAGAAAACGGAGAATGTTCTCCATTTTCTGCAGTATCGTATAAAATAGTTTTTCTGTTTTTTCTGGGTAATTCAGTTGTAGTTTTGAGTTATAATTTCAATTGTAAAATTCAGTCGTAATTCAGTTTCTCTTCAATAATCTCTCTCTCTTTCTCCATCATCTTTTAAAACCACAATTGTCATTTGTTTTCTTTCACCATTGATTCACCCTCTACTCTTGATTGTGTTCCAACATTTGGCATCAAGAGCCTAGTTCAGATCCAATTTCTGCTGCAAACATGTCCGTTTCCAATGACAAAATCTCTACCAACCTTCCAATTCTTGATTCGAAGAATTATGACAAATGGTACAAACAAATGAAAGTTTTGTTTGGATATCAAGATGTTCTTGATATGATTACCGATGGCATTACTCCTCTTGGTGAAGAGGCTACAACAGCTCAACAAGCGAAATTCAAGGAAAATAAGAAGAAAGATTACAAGGCCCTCTTCTTGATTCATTCTTGCGTCGATAGTGACAACTTCGAAAAGGTTGGCGATTGCGACTCGGCGAAGACAGCTTGGGGTATCCTTGAGAAAGCTTATGCTGGTGCAGATAAGGCGAAGGTGGTGAGGTTACAAACTCACAAGCGACAGTTTGAGTTACTTCAAATGGAATACAAGGAAACCATTAACGATTACGTGATGCGTGTGACACGCTTGGGGAATCAAATGAAGTCGTGTGGTGAAGCCGTTTCTGAATAGAATTTTGTGTCAAAGGTATTGCCCTCTTTAACACCAAGATTCGATAATATTGTGGTGGCGCTTGAGGAATCGAAGGATCTCAAGACGATGACGAAAGATGAACTTCAAAGTACATTGGAAGCTCATGAACAAAGGATGGACGAAAGAGGAAACGATAAAGCCAAAACGGAAGTTGCTTTGTAAGCTCGTTTCAACGAGAAGAATAATAGATCGAAAGGGAAATGGCCTTCTAGAGGAAAGAAAAATTTCCAGAATTTTGATAAAAAAAAGTCACAAATTCAAGGAAAGATGAGGGCAGTTCCAAAGGTGGTGGTCAAGGCACCTACAAGCCGTTCGACAAAAGTACCAAGAAGTGTTACAATTGTCAAAAGCTTGGGCATTTCGCAAGAGAGTGTAGAGCGAAACCAAGGGAGAATCATGCGGATGAGGCTAAGGTTGCTTGGCAAGACATGGATGATGATAACACGGTTCTTGTGATGATCATGGAAGAGAACTACGACATTAAAGAGGTGTTGGACAACAACTGTAACAAGAGGAAGTTGCTGGACAGCAACTATTGCAGTGGAGAAAAATCTGCAAAAACACATTCGGAGAAAAGCGCAATGATAATAGTTCGAGATGAAGTCCAAGGGAGAAATGAGTGGTACTTGGACTCAGGCTGTTCGACACATATGACAGGAAGAAAGGATTGGTTTGTGAAGATCAATCAAGCCACGCGAAGTAGAGTGAAATTCGCGGATGATACGACATTAGCAGCCGACGGTGTTGGTGGTGTCTTGATCATGAGAAGGGATGATGGTCATTCATTGATCAAAGATGTGTTGTACATTCCAAGTATCAAGTGTAATCTCTTGAGTATTGGCCAATTGCTTGAGAGGAATTACAAGATTCGGATGGAAAACAAGATTTTGCGCGTATTGGACCAAAACGGTGTTTTGATCCTTAAGGCTCCTATGGCTGCCAATAGGACTTTCAAGATTGAGTTGGAAATCATAGAGCATAGGTGCTTAGCTACAACGGCAAGTCGTGATGAGTGGTTGTGGCACTACCGTCTTGGACACTTGAATTTTCAAGATCTTGACGTGTTGCAAAAGTATGAGATGGTGACCGAACTGCCTAGTATGAATATTCCAGCTTAGATATGTGAAGATTGTGTACAAGGGAAGCAACACAAGAATAGTTTCAGCAAAGATGCAGGGCATATGACCAAACATCATCTTGAGGTGGTGTATTCCGATGTGTGTGGACCGATGCAAGTCAATTCGTATGTAGGTAATCGATACTTTGTCACATTTATCGATGATTTTAGTAGCAAGTTGTGGATTTATCTCATAAAGAGGAAGGATAAGGTGTTTGAAGTGTTCAAACGGTTTAAATCCATGGTTGAGCGGCAAAGCGGTCACAAACTCAAAATTCTCAAAACCGATGGCGGAAGCAAATTTACTTCGAATGAATTTGGGAAGTATTGTGATGATGAGGGTATAGTGCGTGAGGTTGTACCACCCTATACGCCTCAGCAAAATGGCGTGGCCGAGAGAAAAAATCGAACAATTATGAACATGGTGCGTAGCATGTTGAAAGGAAAGAATTTACCGAAAGAGCTTTGGGGAGAAGCTGTTGCTACAGCTACCTATGTGTTGAATAGTGTCCTACAAAGAAGCTGGAAAATGTGACTCCAGAAGAGGTATGGTCTGGATTCAAACCGAATTTGAGTCATTTGCGCGTTTTCGGTTCGATAACATTTCGACATATTCCGGAACAGCTTCAAAAGAAGCTTGATCACAAGACTCAAATGATGTTGCTTGTCGAATATCATCCTACTAGAGGCTACAAATTGTTTGATGTGAGTAGCAAGAAGATCGTAATTAGTCGAGATGTGATCGTAGATGAGATACGGCAGTTTGACAGCAGAAAATCTGCCATATCAATTCAGTAAATTGATTTCTGCCACAAAAATCAATATCCTGGAGCTGCTGCAACTGTTTCTGGTGAAGTGGAAATTGATTTATCTCAAGGGGAAATCGATTTGCATCAGGAAAATAGGAATTTCCAGCCTGTTGAAGGTGCTGTACAGCAACCTTTCGGAACCGAAATTGGTGAATCAAGTAGACGACCAACAAGGCAAAGAGGATTGCCTCAAAGACTCCGTGATTGTGAATTATTCTGAGACAGCGAGATCAACAATGAGGGTGGTCTTATTCACTTCGCTCTAATGGCTAAATCCGAATCGGTGAATACGGAGGAGGAATTAAGCGATCCAAAGTGGATGTGTGCTATGAAGGAAGAGCTGGAATCAATTGAAAAGAACAATACATGGATGTTGGTTGATTTACCGAAAGGTAAAAAGGGTATTGGTGTGAAATGGGTCTACAAAGTGAAAGCGAATCCGAAAGGTGAAATAATCAAGTATAAAGCTCGATTAGTTGCAAAGGGATTTTTGCAAAAGGAAGAAAATGTATCAAACAAGAAGAAAAAGCTTCAAAGGCTAGATGTTGTTGAGGTGTGGGATGTTACTTCAGCTGATCCAAAGTTGTTGGTGTTCTTGAAGTCTTATCGAAATACTGTACTTGTACCTAGGCATTGGTGTCAAAAGAGAAAATTCTTACAAGGGAAAAGAGGTATTGAGGAATAACCTTTTCAGCTTTCTGATTTTATTGCTGCCACAGGAATTGAAAAAATCAGACAGGCCTATATGGAGAAAGAAGACAGCAAAAGGGAGTTTGAAATGACTGATCTTGGCACAACAAATGACATGGGCAAAAGTTGCGAATTACTTAGATACACCGACTCCAATTGGTGCGGATATAAGGACGATCGGAAATCAACGGCCGGTTATGTCTTTATGTTCGGAGTGGCACCAATCTCTTGGTGTTCTAAAAAGGAGCCGGTGGTTGCTCTCTCTTCCTGTGAGGCAGAATATATCGCAGCTTCGTTATGTGCATGCCAAGCTGTGTGGTTAGTGAACCTGCTGCGTGAGCTGGACAGCAACACGAGAGGTGCAATTTTGCTGTTGATGGACAATGTTTCAGCCATCAACCTTGCTAAGAATCCCATAGCACATGAGAGGAGCAAGCATATTGAGATGAGGTTTCACTATTTGAGGGAATTAGTGAGTTCCGGACAGTTACGTTTGGGTTACTGCAGAAGCGAAGAACAAGTTGCAGATTTGTTGACGAAAGGCGTTACAAATGAGGTTTTCAAGAAGCTTGTGATGAAGCTAGGCATGAAGAATGGGGAGCATTTGAATTAAGGTGGTGTATTGGAAGTGATATAATTCAAATGCAGAAAAACAGAGAATGTTCTGCATAACAGAGAAAGCAGAAATGCAGAAAAACGGAGAATGTTCTTCGTTTTCTGCAGTATCGTATAAAACAGTTTTTCTGTTTTTTCTGGGTAATTTCAGTTGTAGTTTTGAGTTGTAATTTCAATTGTAAAATTCAGTCGTAATTCAGTTTCTCTTCAATAATCTCTCTCTCTTTCTCCATCATCTTCTAAAACCACAATTGTCATTTGTTTTCTTTCACCATTGATTCACCCTCTACTCTTGATTGTGTTCCAACATGGTAGTTTATGGGAGTGGAAGAAAATTTTCACTGAGGCTATGTTAAAATGCATGATAAAATTGACTTTGTTTTGAAAAAAATTTGTGGTGTTTAGACCAATTTTTTTTTAATATATATAATTTATTCATAAAAAACAACATCACAATTTTTACAAACGATAAAATTAATGTAATTAATGATCAGAGAAGATAAGGCGTCGAAAAATTATATTAGACACTCTCTTATTATTTTCTATCTTCAAATTTGTTTCAATTCGGTTAACTAGTCAAACTCGAAAATATTGTTTAAATATTACTAACACCTATAGTCAATATATGTGAAAATTTGTAAAAAAAGTTGTATGTGATATTAATTTGTAGAAATGTGTAGATTTGATAATTTACCATTGTTCAAACTAGAAAATTCTTTATTTTGAAGTCTATTAAATATTTGTTTTGGAATATGAGATATTGAAAAAAAATTTCCAATTTTATAATTAAAAATAATTGATAAAATAAATTTTAGTATCGATATACATAATGCACTCTAGACATATCAATCTACTTGATAAATTCTACACATAACAATCTCATGAATACTATTTTGTTAAGTTAATTCATTTAACAAGAAAAGATGTACAATATCATATTCTCATATTATACTCAAATATATATTTTGACAGTGATAACACAACAAATACAATTTTACTAAAAAAATATTTTACTTGTAAAATATATCGATTATGAAATTTAAAATTTAGATAACTTTTGAGAAAGAAAAAAATCGCTAAATAATTCAATCATTTCAAACAAATATGCCAACACCGTCACAATTCAATATTAACATCAACCCCTCTAAATTAACATAACAATAACTCTTTTTTATTTTCTTAAAAAAATAGTAGACTTAATTGCAGTTTTGGTCCTTTATTTTCGCTGAATCTCAAAATAGTCCCTCTATTTTATTTCTCACTAATTTTAATTCTCTAATCTTAATTCAAAACTTGATGAACTGTCACTTTATTAATTCATAGTTTTTCATGATTTTTTTTTTCTTTTCAAAAAATACATAATTTTCTAATTGTTTGTATAAATCACAAACTCCAAATGTTAATAACAAAAATTGTTAAAGAGTTTTTTAATGGAAACTAAAAACAAAGTTTATAATTTTATAGACACATAAATATTTATTAACCTCTTTTTTTTTGTTTATATTATTTTTTTATAATATTGTTTGCTAAATAAAAAAGAACGAACTATACATAAATTTGCACACATGTATTTAATTATTAAAAAAATAATTGTATTATATTTTAAAATTATCTATATATAAATTATTAAAGAAAAAATATATATAAATTATTAAAGAAAAAATACGAGGTAATTGAAACTATTCTCCAATAGTGGAAAACATTTTATTAAAATCGTATT
>JBBPBS010000276.1:2782511-2826901 GCA_037974835.1 Cicer judaicum
TTTAGATGTTGATATTTTTGGATCGTAAAACTATTGATGATCAGTGATACTACTTATAAACCCATAAAAATATATAGCAATCAATTAAATCAAACAATTATTATTCATTTCCTTTTTTTTATTAATTTATATATTTTTAATATAAAAAATGATGATATAAAATAATTTTAATAATGTAACATATGATAGACAGATTAAAACTCATAAAATTAGAATAAAACACTATAAAAATTTTAAAGATTCTTCATATTTTTAATTTAATTTTTCAAAATCAATTAATCATATTTAATTGTAGAGTCATTAATTGGTGAGCTTCCGAAGTGTCATGTTAGTGTTAATAGCTTTAAATTGTAATTTCAAATATCTACAGTTGTCAAATGATCATTAATGACATTGTTGTTAATAACAATAATTTTCCTTTTTCAATATTTTTTTAAAAATTAACATTTAATTTATTTAAGAATCAATATTTAGTAAGAAAAAAAAAATATTCAAACCAAAGACATACTTAAAGGAATATAATTTGAATCGCTTTAATACATATTTTAAATAGAAAATTAAAGTTTAATATAATTTGTCAATCAATCATATTCATAATTAGTAATTTCTTCTTTTTTATATAACTAATTGATATTTTCTATTGTCTATTTGATATCCAAAACAAACTCTTCCTTGCCTTAACAAAAAGAGGATCAGATGCCTATTAATGCTACTATGTCTTATCATTTACTAAACCATAATTCTCCATCAAGCAAGCTTGTAGTTATTCTCTATTTGTTGTAGTTATTTCTCTACTTGTTGTAGTTCGACGTTGAAACCATGATGACTTCCTCAAGTTACTCACTGTTGGAAAAAACAAATAAATATTAAGACTTCTCATCGGCTATATATATTATATATAAACAAAGTAGTGGGGTAATGCTACATTAATTTAATTTATATTTTATAGTGTAGATAAATAATTAGTATTTAAATATGAAATTAAATCTACTAGCATCTCGATTTTTTTTTAATGAAATGAATCCTTATATAAAATGTAGGCAATTAAGAAATAGAAAACTTACAATTTATTGGTTATCAATATTTTTTAATATATAAAGTATTACAGTTCGATAGTAACTGTTATTTCTAATAAAAAAGAAACAATTATTGTAATATATAAATTTTTAAAAATAAATAAATTTTGTGTTATTAAATAAAAGAATAATAAAATTCACAAATAAATCAATCTAACTAACCTTAAAATGATTTTAATCAACAAAAAATAAAACTTTAATATTAACGATATTATTGTTTAATAACTTATACAATGAATGTTTCGTAAAAGAAAAACTTATACAAATGAATATTAATGTTAGTGGGACTAACTTAATGATAACATGAAAAGACATAGGTAACACATTAAAAATACTTATTTCCGGCATCTAAAAATATAATAAAAAATTTGAGAGATTTAACTTAAAGATAACATACTGAAATTTCTAAAATCGTTAGCAGAATAAAATACTTTAATACTAAAGTAGTTAAATCCGAATAACATATACTAATATTAAATAAACAATAGACGTCAAATAATGTAATATCATGAGCTTTGAATTTCAAAATAACATTTCATATTCTCATAATCATTGGCCTTCAAACTTACAACTAAACAACTATAATTTTAGAATACACCAAATTCACCAATTAACATAGTAGCAGAGACATAATAAAAATTGAAAAACTGAGAATTTGTTGTGAGAAATCTTAAATAACGTTCCAAAAACATATGGGTAGTTGTAGACAAATTTGGAGCTTATGCATAACAAGAGTTTGAAAGGTTGTAGCATTGCGATCAATAAAAAGTTTCAAAGACAAAAAATAAGATAAATTTTTTTAATATTAGATATGTATTACCTACTTAGATAGATCAATAAATTACTATATTTATGTTACATCATCAGCAATGATGTAGTTTACACACAATTGACAATAATCTGATATATGCTTTTGTTGTCGTAATCTAAAATTTCGAGTGTTTTTCTAATTCAATGGAGTCGCCACCAAAGTTTATTTTAAAATAAAAAAAAAATTTGAGAAACCCTTCACAATAAAAACTTTCAAGACACGTCTATTCTGTTAAATTATAATAACACATAATAAATTATACTATAAATATACAATTTATTCATTAAACTCTGATAAACTATACTATAATCAACTTTGTAATGAATTATACTATAATCAACTTTGTGTAAACTAAATTATACATATCATGCGTTTGAGGGCGTAAAATCAATTTTGTAATAAATTATATTATAAATATATTAAACTATACATATTATGTTATATTATAATATGTAATAAAATAAATTATTTACTAACTTGTCCATTCTACACTTTAACTGCAATGTGATTCTCATAGGCAAAAAGATTGTAATGACCTCCACGAAATAGAGGTTGTTTAGGCTACTGATGGTGATATACATTATTCTGGTGCTATTGATGTTCCTCTTGATTATCAAACGCAGGATCATATTGCTCAAACTCAAGTTGAATATTATAATCTTCATGTTGCATCTCGCAGACATTTTAGGAGTTCCATTAGAAAAATTTCAATACAAAACATTTATGGGTGAAACTCCCATAAATTCTATTTTTAAAATTTCCGATATTGGACAATAGTTATCTGAACTGATAAGAGATTTTATGAGAAAAAAAAATTATTGTTTAAGAAAATTCAGATTTTGAGAATGTGATCAAATTTTTATTTTTTATTTTATTTTATAGTAGACTTAAAGGTATTTTAGTAAATTCAAACATAATTTTTTTTAAATAGAGGATATAGGTTTAACTGTGGGTACAAAATCTAACTTTCAGTAGCATGTAACATGATGTATGTGCCGATTATCTGGGGTTTAGACTAATTATGGATAAGGCCCATTATATCGCCAAGTAGGTTTAGTATTTGGTAAATGGGCCACTTAGGCCTTATTGACTAAGTTCCAGATGAGTACAAATTCTATGAAAGTCCACTATATTAATTGATTTATAAATTATACCAAGAACAACCATTATTTTATTTTTTACTCAATAGAATAACCATTCTTTTTTTTTGAATTAAACTTTTCTTAATTTATTCATACTTTTCTGCCCGACGTACCCAAAAAATAATAATTCTTTTATTCTATTCTTCACAAGTCACCTTTTTCCTGAATGACATATCATTCACTTTGCAATTACGAGGTAGAATCCTTTCACTTCTTGGAATTTTGTTTTTATTATGGCTACGTTTATTGTGTTATAATATTTGATCAGTCTTCTATTACTAAATTCTTTTATTAGTCCAAAGAATGGAACATAATATTTATAATTAAGTGTCCATAAAGCTGCAAAAACTTGCACTTGGTTCTTCAATTCCCTCAACTCTCATCTCGTGATCAGACGAAGGTATGGATCTGGCAGTTTTTCCAGAATTGTGTTGCTTTCAGCAAACAAACCAACACTAAAATGCATTATATTTTTCAAAACATATATTCTATCGAGCTACAACAAAATACAGGTAAAGAGTTTAAATATTTATACTCATATTTTATAGTTGGAATTATAATTTGTCTCACAATGATCAACACATTGGAAGAAAACAAGTTTGTTTCAAAAAATGAATGATATTTTTAATGTAATAACTATTACAATTTTTTTA
Source organism: Cicer judaicum (assembly GCA_037974835.1). Classification (NCBI taxonomy): domain Eukaryota; kingdom Viridiplantae; phylum Streptophyta; class Magnoliopsida; order Fabales; family Fabaceae; genus Cicer; species Cicer judaicum. The sequence goes on from JBBPBS010000276.1 coordinate 2,786,194, forward strand.
GCAGTACATCTAGTTAATATTATATGTATAATTTTCAATTTTATTTTATTTTATAATTGAATCACTTTTAATTTTATATACTACTTTCTTTGTTCCAAAATATATGATTTACTTGACAATTTTATATATATTTACAAAAGTATAAAAATGAAACAACATAGTATTCTTATATGTATTATTTTGATTGATATAAATAGCACAAAGGAGTAATATTTTGATTTGTATTTATGGTCATGGTAATTACATTAATATTTAATAAAGTTAATTTATAAAATTAATATTATCTCTATTTTATTTATAGATATTTTATTTATTTATAATTTGTGTGAAATAATGAAATAGATTAGTTTTAGGTGTTAGTCTCTCCATCCCACAATGCTTACAATGAGTTAATATGTAAAGTCACTTGGTTGTTTTCACAAACACTATTGCTTACCAAAGCAAATTAATGCAATTTTGGCAGACCCATCATTAACTTAGTCAAGTGTAATATATAGATAATACTACTAAGTTGCGGAGGTGGTACTTATGTCATCTATTTCGTTGTGTATTTTAGATTCTTTAAACTATAATTGATCAAGGTTTATTGAATTCATATTTTGTTGATATCGATTTATGTCAAGGATTATCTTCTTTGTTGTTCTAGTTGTTGTTTGCTTTGTACTCTTTTCCTTTGTCATGTTTTATCTGTGTTTTTATGACAAATATTTTAATGAGGCAGATGTTACGTTTCAATAGTTATTTTAGTTTAAATTTTAATCTAGCTCTCCAAATTCTTTTGTCTTTTTTTCTACTTTATTAATATTTATAGATCATATAAATGATATGTGATAGTTAAAAAGTGCTAATATAATTGAAATGTTTTAATTTGTGATGCGATGTCTTTACACTTTTGCCTCTGTAAAAGAAAAACTTGATGCAATTTTTGCTTTCTTGATTTTTTTAATTTCTTTCTTATAGGGGCTAGAAAAGAGAGACTCTACTTGCCCTTTCCTTCCTCTTTTATGAATCCAAAGATATAGTAATTAATGAACTAATGGTTTCTATGATGTTAAGTACGTTTCCCCTTTTTAATGACGTAGCTTTTTATCCCTTTAAGCAATTGCATTCTTACTAGGACATACAATAATTGCCACTGTCATAGTATGAATTCTTATTAATTACCCCATTGGTCAGTTCATCATTCAATCCGTTTGCGTACGAACGTGGAGATTTGTGTGGATGTATAAAATTAATTTGTCAAATGAAATCCAATTAGAAATGAAAATAGGTTGATGAAAGATTAACTTACCAAAATTTATTAGTTGAGTGGCATAGTACACACTCTCTACTTATAATTTCATAGAAAAAATTGTCACTATATGGATTTAAATCCTCTTTATTAATACTATTTCATATCAATATACACATTTTTATTCGCTTTTAAATGTATTATTTGATATATATATATATATTATAGTTTGAGTTTAACTGAATTTATATCGTTAATTTGAGTTTTGTGGATAAAAAAATATATAATTAAGAGATAATATTTCACTAAAGATGACAAATCAAATTTTCAAACATATATTAGTTATGGATAAAAATTTGATGATACTTTGCATAAAAAAGGAGCCCTATACAACTGCTCAATAAGAAATTTTCTTTGGGTTGGGTTGATTGTCCTCTATAGTCTATATAAATGACTCATTAAACATTTCTTCATTTTTATTATTATTTAATCTTGGAATTGTAGTAGAATAAATTGGTTATTTGAATTTGCAACTTTATTTTAAATAGTTTTGATGAATCAAGCAAAACCCTCAAAAGCCGGCCTAAAAGGAGCTGGACTAAAAAGCATGTAAAGAAGAAGACAAAGCATTGGAACAGAAGAATATATGCTTTCTCAAACTTAGGGTCATGAAACCTACACTTGGGGGATGCTTATTTTTTATTTATCAATTTTTAAATAAATAAAAACTCAACATTATTTCTCTCTACCAATTATTTTTAACTCATTAATTTTTAAAAGGACGAAGTCCTACTAATTTAAAGTTCGTTTAAAAAATAAGTAAAATTTTAATAAAATTACTTTAATTAAGATTTAAAATTAAATTAAAACAATTATTCTCCAATTATATACACAGTTGATTCAATGTTAAATTATCAAGATATATAACAAGAATAAGAAAATAAAATACATCTATAAGATTTAAAACGAATTTTGAAATGATACTTTTATAATATAATAATATTATTTAAACAAAAAATAATCCAATGTTAAGTTAAAAGATACATAACAAGAATAAGAAAATAAAAAACATCCATATATAAGAATTAGAAAGTTTGTGCATAATGCCCCAAATATATAAATTAGTCTTTTTTATTACATAATTGTATAAATGAATATTTCAACAAAAATATAGTATAACCTAATAATTAAAAGACAATGGAAATAATCACTAAACTTCAGGGAATTAAAATATACTACCTCAATAATTCAATTTTACTTTCTATTCTTTTTTGCTCGTGCACAAAAATATTTTTAAACTAATATAATAAAAGTAATATTTTTTATATTATTTTTTAATTGATGTGAAATAGTTAAATAAAATCATCTATTCTAAGAAGAAGAGAGTATATCATAAACTTTAAGTTTATTATATACAATTTAGAGAGAGAAAATTATATACGAAATATGTAACCTTCAAATGTACGGCACACGTAGTAAATTTGAAATTTATGAAACGGTGTAGAATGATGGGGCGTGATGAAAAAAATAATATTTTTGGGCAAAATTGAAATATGGAATAGTGTAGGATTTGCACTCTCAATTATTAAAGTACAATTAATAGTTCCCTAAATTTAAAGGTGGTGGTGGGGTGCAATACATTTTATTTATTGGTTTTTTTATCCATAAATTCATTTAATAAGATTTAATTATATTTAGAGCACTATTCAGTATTAAATGTTCTCCGTATTTGAAATGTGATTCACAATACTGTACAAGAGACTATCTGATTTTATTAGACCAATCGAATTAGTTGTAATTTAAATTTTTTACTCATAAATAGTTAAAAAATCTTGTTAATATATAGGGATAGAGTCTTGTTGTTCCTCTAAATTGAATTCCAATTGAAAGTTTACCGAAGCACTTAATATAATTTCATCCTCAATACTTAAGTGTTCTCATTTGAGTTTGTCGACTCTACAAGACATGAATATCGTTCATAAGATAGTTTGACCCCACAACCTTACACTGCACTTTTTTTTTTCCTCAAAAATAAAAAATCAATTTATTATGCTATTATCACTTACCCATAATCAAAATTTTCGAAAATAACTTCTCCTTTCAGAAATTATCAAATTTTTTGTTTTGTTTTTTCTTTCTTTTAATTTCTGATTTATGAATTTTTTAAAAATATAACTTTACAATTTCATTTCACATTTAAAAAAGGATATTTGAAATTTTCAGAAGTTTTAAATTTGGAAAGTTTCGAAATTTTTTTATTTTGAAAGTTTTGAATTGTTCGAAAGTTTCAAAAATTCTGAAAATTATAATTTTGAAACTTTCAAATATTCTAGAAATTTTATATTTCAGAATTTTGAAGATTTTCGAGTGCCACTTACTTTTGATTTTGAAGGTTTTATAAATTTTTGAATTTTGAATTGAGAATTAAAAAAAATGAAAGATTTTATAGATGATTAAAATGGCAAAATTGTATTTTCACTTTGATTGAGTGATGACATATTTAGATGTAGGAGTGCGTAGTAGAATCTTTCAGAATTGGATTACTCATGGGCTAGCTAGACATGCAAACCCAATTTTGTTTGTTTCATAAGAAGGGCCATCAAACACGTTATGAGATCTAAAACGAATTTTTTAGATGGGACATTTTCAAAATTTAATAAATAAATCATTAATATTTTATCAAACAACATTAATAACTTATGTAAAATTTTCAATATTTTAGTTGAAGAAGAAAATAATGTGTATACATTGTACCATTCAATTAAACCATGTTAGTAATATGTTGATCACTTGTCTAGTAATTTCTCAATTTATAATTAATATTTTTCATAAGGATTAGCAATGTGCCCACTTTTGATATCATGATATTTCAATTTATACTAAAATATTAATATGTGAGATTTTTTTTAAATAAAAAAAAATTGAGACATTTTTATTAATTCTATTTTGTTTCGTTTTTCTTCTTTTTCCTTTTGGTAACATGTTTTCGTTAACAATTTTATACAGCCAAATGTATTTTCATGCTCATTATATCCACTCATATGATATTGAAAATTTTCTACCATACTATCTGGCACTCTCACGTCATTAGCATCACCGGTAAAAACAAGCAACAAACGTCACTTCTTGAAGACCCATTTGAATATGAATAGCCTTAATGCGTTAAACATTTAATTATCTAAATAATATCCATTTTTATAAACAACTATTCGAGTAACCTAAATTGGTGAAATAGCGGAGAGTCTAATATATTTTTAATCCTACTAAGCTACTATTGACGTGATTCTAGAACTCATGATCACATCAACTATCATCAAATCTTTAATTAAATAAAATTTGAAATTTTAATGAAAGATTTTATCATAGTAATCCTGTAATACTCTAGATTTCAAACGATAAATTCATTGATTTCTTGAAGATGTATAAATATTTAATTGAAACTATAAGTAGCTTTTGTTCTTGGAGGTTAGAAAGATAGAGAGAATGTCTTGGAGTTGGAGCATTTGGTGCAATATTAGTGGTTGACATGAATAGATACAAATTTTGACATATTTTTATTATTTTGAGTTAATTTCATGTGGTTTTTTATGATGTTGATAATGATATATTCATAATAAATAGAGTGAAAAACAGAAGGGGATAGATAATAATGAGACGATTGATTGAAAAGATGAATAACATATGAAAGAGTGGATCGCAAAAAATGTATAAAAATAAATAATATTTAGATAAATAGAATTAAGAAATATAAATTAGACTTAATATAAAATATAAAATGTTCATTATAACAACATTAGCACATGATCCAAATAAAACGGCCCCTTTCATAGACTAAAGATTACAAAAAAAAGTGAGAAACAATTACTCTTCTCAGAAAATTTAGTATAAACATCTAGTTTTGATCATGATATAGACTATAATTTTAACAAAAAAATGAGTATTGTTATTGTATTATAATATAAATAGAGAAATCGAGAATTAAATTAGATGGATGGCATGGCCATGGCAGAGTAGGGAGGGTTAAAGGCATAAAAGTTCTAAAAGCAAAGCTAAGCTGCCCATACTCTGATCTCATATTCTCATCCATCATCTTTTCGTCCGATGTGAACTATTGTGGGACTCACCAAATTTTTTTATCACTCCCTTTGCTTAATCAATAGCTATATACGTAGAATGTAGAATTCATTCATTCTAGTACAATAACTCTCCTTTAATTTAAGAGTGTCATATTATAATATATATAAACTATACTGCATTAATAAATAAAATATAAAAACATGCATACAGTATACTACATAAATAAAGGAAGTCAGGAAAAGTTATTCCTTGAATTGCTGAGCACACGGTGGTGATTGAACTTTATATATTGAAAATAATTAGGAATTAAGAGTTTTTTTTTTTTAAATAATCACTTAAAAGAATTTCAAAAAATTTCGTAGGGTTTAGTATAATTACAAAAAAAAAAATCTAAAAATGGTATTTTCTTTGCGTGCAGCAGAAATATAAAAAATAATTTAAAACATGTTTTAAATGAAAAACTTTTTTAAATAATTTCTCATAAAAAATATTTTAAAAAATAATAATTTCCATACAGTAAACTAACTTAAAGTAGTTTTTAGTTTTTTTTTAAATCTTTAATAAATTATCTCTAATTTAAGAAATGGCAAAGTCAATATTTTTATAGGATACATTTGTTATAGCAATATCGCCGTTCGTCCCAAAATATAACTCTAGTCTCTTCTTCATCTATTATCTATTAAAAGATGAATGATTTAGAATAACTTTTTTCTTTTGTTAGGAATCACCTTCCAAGTCATTTTCTTATTTTATTTTATCTTGGATTTCACCCAAATTGTTTGCTTTTTATTTTTATTTTTATGTGATTTCCTCGTCATTTAATTGCGGTGTTTCCAATATTTGTTTGCTTTATATCGATAAAATAACTTTGATTTATTATAAAATTCAATTAATAATTTTAGCGAATCAACGTTACAAATCTAGAGACATAACTATTTCAAACATTTGAAGATTTTGTCATATTTGTAGATATATTTTTATTTTATGTTAAATTATTATTTTATACTATTAATTTAGAAGATATTAGTTTATTTGTAGATTTATAATTTTTTTGTTTAGTCAATTTGAATTAAATGATGAATATTATTTTTCTTAAAAAAATAAAAATAAATGAACACTAAAACCATACTTCTAGTCAATTAATCTAAGACATTTAGCTTTTCTTGTGGTACGAAAAATGTGTACACTTAATTTAAAGTTTCATGCACCCTAGGATGATGTGATGTGCCGAATCAAAATGTGTATTGATGTGTGTTTATTGTATATATTTTGCTCTGGTCTGATTCTGCATATGGTTGTGGGTTTTTGTGGAAGAAAAACAAATCTGCATATGACTAACTCTTTATTCATTAATATCTTTTTTGTACTATTTATTCATTGATTAACACATGCACGAAAAGTAGAAAAGGCCACATTGACCAAATTAAAGTTGCTGCTCCTATTCCTGCGTTGAAAGTACTTTTATTTTGTTTTCTCTTGAATATACAAGGACAAAAACAGAGGTTTTAATCATTAATCCAATAAGAAAACGGGGATGTTAATCTGATCACATTTTATCAACCAAACTAAATTGATAATCCAAATAAAATCAATAAAATTGATTAAGATCAGTTTAGATAATTAATCTATTTTATTTCAAACTAGTTATAATCAATTTGATGATTAGTTTTTTTTTTTTTCAACTTAAACCAATATACAATTTCCCGATCAAACTTTTTTCAATTTAAATGTCACATATTTAAAACTATACCATTCATTTTAACTGCCCCACTCCACAAATGATTTGTTCAAAAAAGATTTAGAATATAGTTTGAAAGACCAAGGGTCCTTCAAAATATATTTACTTGGTTTGGCGTATTCTTAACAATTTCCTACCTATAGACAATCTAAACTATAGGTGTGATTTGTTGTCTCCTTTGCCCCAAATGCAATATAAAGATTGAGAATATACTTTCAAAATTGTCTCTGGGTTCATCAAATTTGGTATGATTCCCTATTTGCTCTCAGAGTTGATGGTATTAAGATAACTATTGCTAACTTGCTTAAGGAAGTTTTTTGACGAGCTCTTCTAGCTTAAAACCCTAGAAGTAACTGCTACGATGGTGTACGATATACCGAGACAAAAAATGTTGTATAACCTCCAAAGGTGAATTCCAAATTTTATACGAGACAAATGTAAATTATATGTGTTCCCGTTATTAATAACTATCTTCCTCGTTACTTTTTCTAACAAAAAGTTTGTGAATTATATTATGTCCTTTTGATGTTTATGTACGTTTGGAAACTAACTTGTTCTATGTAGTTTGCATGTTTATTTATCAATCATTATTTTTTTGTGTGTGTGTGTGTGTGTAACGTCTATGTATCAATCTATATCCTTCATGTTCGATGGTTTACCTATTCACATTTTAATGTATTATATAATATTAATTAGATGTACTTTTGGAAAAAAATTGATATTACATAAAATAAAAATTAAAAACAACATTTATTTTAAGATAAAATTATTTTACTATAGTGACACAATTGAAGACGGATGAAGTGTGTTAGTAGTTTGAATTTAAATTCTAAATTTTATTTTCACACTCTTTCAAATGTCTCCAATGAATCCTTTGAATTAAGATAATTAATGTGTAGAGTTAAAAATTCAAGAAATTTATTTTAATAAACTTATTATTTGTTATAATGTATATTTGCAATACTTCCACTATAAAAATAAAATACATATATCAAGAATTTATTTTTCTTATATTTTATTATAGAAGAATATACTATTAATATATTAATAATTGATGATAATATCTTTTTTTTTAATCTTAAGATACTATAATTAACTCACATAACTATGAGATTTCAGGTTCGAATATGAGATAAAATGTACAACATAACAATATCAACATTTATCAATTGAAATTTAAGATTTAAGTACATAATAATGTCTATTTTACCTTGTGAAATGACTTACTTTAAAGGAGTTCGATTCTTGAATTATAACTTGGATGTAGGGATGGGAATACATCATGCTAGGCCAGACTTTGAAAAACTTGAGTCTGGCCTACGATTTAATTTTTAGGCTTAAGCCTGGCCTACGGCCTATTATAGGTTTTTATTCGGTCTGGCCTGACCTTTTTAAAAGTCTGGTATGGTCTGGAAGTATTTTTAAAAGTCTTATTCAGATTAAAATAATTAAATGTTCTATTCATACTACATCCACATGATGCTCTTCACATACCAATATCAATGTACATATCTATGTATCATGATTTAAACCCTAAAAAATAATTTTTGATTTCAAATAATAGATTTTTTTTCTAAAACAAAAATACCAATTAAACAAATATGAAACGACTATTAAACGATTAACTAATTGAAAGGTTACCGAATATGAAACAACTATCAAATATAGAATCACTATTGAATATAGAACGATTACTGAATATAGAATAATTACTGAGTGATTGCCTAATTGATAAAATTTAAAATAGGAAATAATATTACTAATATAATTATAAAAAAATAATATTAAATATAAGAAAATATATATAGGTCGGTCTGTCAGACCTAATAGACTTTTTTATAAGCTTGAGCCTTACCTATTTAAATAAATAGATTTTAAAAACAGTCTGAGTCTACCTTTTTATTAAATAGACCAGATCAGACTAGAGCTAAGTAGACCAGGCCATTGGCCCTAAAGGACGGTCTAGCCTATTATCGTTCCTACTTAGATGACATGAAATATAACATCGTGCGAGCAATCTATAACAATATAATGTACACTTTTTTAATTGAACGGGTAAATAGAATTCACCATTAATTTTGGAAATGAACATCACATCCCGCATGTAGTAAACAATTTGGCAAGCACGGGTGTAACTTGTAAGGGTATCTTGGGAGCACCCAATCCATGAAGTATACTAATTATTATTTATTAGTCTAATCTACATGTTCAATAAAGAATGTTCAATCCATGAAGTTTTTGAGATTTTTTATTTATTTTTCTTATAATTTTTTTGAAAAAATCAAATTTTAAATTTTTTTCAAAAAGAAAATATCATAATTAACAAAATATTGAAGACAGTAAAATTGATTACCTTCCTTAAACCTACAAAAAAATAATAAAATAATAAAATATAATTTTAAAAAAAATATTTTAATAGAAGATATAATATTAATATTATAGATTTAGTAAGAAACTTTTTTGATAAGAACCTTGGAATTTAGGTTTTTTTTACAACTTTAATTATAAGGATTGTGACTCCAAATTGAACAGCCGGAAAGCAAATAGAAAGTTAAGGTCCATTAACGAGGCTTGCAAAATTTTTAACCTTCTTTTAGCCTTTTTAACAACAAAAAAAGAAAATCTTTTATCACTTTATAGTCCAAGTTCTATTGACAAATTATTTGTAGTCATACCAGGTCAAAAAAGGTCAAGGACACAATAACAATTGGATGATGACACGATCAAATTTGTAATAAAATCTCTGATCATTCAACGTTTTAGTAGATATACATTTTTAAAAAATAATCTATTTTAAATATAACTTTTTAGATGCCTTTAAATATATATTTTTCTTCCATACTCTTAAAATATTGATATATTTCAACCAAATATAAATAATAGGATCCTGAAGTTTGTTAGATTGAGGTAAATCGTAAATAAACTTGATTTAAAAAAATGGGAAAAATAATATAATGATTTATTTTATAATTATTACTTTAAGAGAATTTAAACTTCTTCTATTAAAATGATAATATAAAATCCTTAATATTGAATTGTCGCCTCGTGGATTGGGATGTTAATTCTCAAAAACATTGAGGTTAATGCAAATATGCAATTATTAGATGGGTGAAAAGCATAAAATTAATGAACCGATCTTTGCTTAATTAGTTAATTAACATAAACTCCAGCTGTTATGATTTTTTTCTTCATAACGAGCTGTTATGAAATTTGAAAGCATTTCCTCCCTCTTAAAAGAAATATTAAATTTGACAATTTTCCACAAATTAAAAATAATAAGAAATAAAATTATGGTAATTTTCCTAAATTATTTTTATTCATAATCGAGTATTTTAATTGTCATAAACACAGCGAAAATAAAAAATTTGAAAATAATGTACATAATATTAATTAGATGATATAATTAATAAAAGAAATTAAAATAACATTAAAAACTAAAAATAATTATATTTTTTAATACATTTAATTTCTATGCATAATAAATATAAAAAAATTTATATTATTAATACATCATAATTATTTATGAAAATAACTTTACATATAATTTTAGAAATTAAATTCTTATTTTTATTAGAAACGTTGTTCAAAAGTTATTCACTGGTATAAAAGATGTCTATCACTATTAAAATGAAGATAAACGTATCAAAATAATGTGAGTTGGGGTCAATAGACTGAAGGAACGATTGAAGGCTAAAAGATTAGTTAGAGTCGGTTAGGCAGAAGAAGGGACAATTAAGAAATTGAGCAAGAGGCGCCTATGTATGTTATGGGACAATGGGAGAGAATTGGGTCTGAACATGTGGGGTGTAAATAAAGAAAGAGAATATATATAGCTATAGCGAGCGTGGTTGCTATGATTTCAAAATAGCAGAGAGCTTTGGTCTGTTGAAGCCTTGGGATCTAAGGTTTAATCATAGCGTATTCACACTCAAATCGGCCATAAAGTTGGAGACAGTGAGTGATCCAGCACTAAATTGGCAAATTAATATATTACTTATCAAACAGAAATAGGACAAATTTTATTTATTTCTTTATTTATTTATAGACTCAAAGCTGCAACAGAGAAAAAGTGAAGTAGGCCTTAAAGGAAAATTAAATAATTAAAAGTCAGAGAGAGAAAGTTATATGGTATGGGTATATGATGGATTAAATATTTGAAGATATATCAAATACTCACTCATCATTCTCTTACTTCCTTTTCAAGGATACTTTATTTAGATGGAAAACTTGAAAGAGTAAAGAGAAAAAAAAGTAGAACCGAGGTTGGTATGTGAGAGTGTCACCTGGAACTGTGTTCCTTTCAATTACAGTGTTGGAGATTCCATTCACTTACTAATAATCTTGGGATTTTCATTCATCCCTTTAATTAACACCATACATACATTATATTATTATAAAGTTTATGATTATGGAATCTACCACCAATCTCCAACAAGACCAACCTTCCCCTGTTGTTCACCCTTCTTCTTCTTCTTCTTCTTCTTTATCCAATTCCACTCCATCCTATGCAACAATCCACTCTTGGAACCCTAATATCACTTTGTAAGTCCCTTAGCTTCTCTCTTTTTAATTCTTCTAATTCTATTAATTTGTACTAGACTGAGGCTTTAATTTGTCTTCTTCCTCATAAATACCACAAGCATGCATAATTAAAATATATTACATGTGTATGTAGGAATAATGCAGGGAACTTCAACACAAACCTCCAAGAAGGTACTAATCAAAGATCAAGATCATGTTTAATATCACACAAGAATGATATGATTCAGGATTTAGGTTATCATAATCAGTGGACAAGTGATGAGTATTCAAAGGAAGAGATCTCATTTGCTAATTTCCCCAAATTCACAGAAATGCTTAATTACACAACTCCTAATAATTCAACCATGCTCAAGACTGTTTTAACTGAACAAGACTTTTATAGTTCTCAAAGTTATAATAATCCTAATTTTGGAGGCACAAATCACATTGCAAGTAGCCAGATTCACCCAAGTATAAACATCTCAAACTTGAATCACTACTCGTCCTCCACAACTTTGGATATGAACATGCAGTCCTTAGATCTATTAACCACTTCACCAACATCATTTACTAATACTTCTCAGCCTCATTTTGGTAAATTTACTCATCATGACAACAACCTTTCTTTTCATCTTCATCCTATGCACCACTCCTCTCCTAGTAACTCTAGTAATGTAAGTTTTTCTTTTCCTTGCAAATTAAATTACTATATCATGAATGCTTCAATTCTAAGAGTATAAATATATATATTTTTTATATTCCATACGTGCATGTATATGCGAAAGGGATATTCAAATTTTTTATATTTTACAAAACTATATATTAAGAGATAAGCATGATATTAGGAATATACTAGTACTAATTATAACGAAGTTGACTAGAGTTAATTAGCGGATAAGTCTTTTGATGAAAAAAAGTTACCCTTTGCAATAATTTTTTTTATTAACTTTGTGGCAAAGAGAAACAGTTTTATCTTTTTAGACACAATAGAATATATATCCTCCATAGCTTTAAACAGGATACAACATATCTTTAATCAGAATTTATATATCATCTTTTTTCCTTTTCTTTTGGCTTCTTTATTTATTTATTTATTTTTTCTTCTTGTTGGAAAAAGACGGGGTCACTTCAATTATTATTGGACTAATCTTTAATCTCTTTTTTGTGTGTGCATAATTAAGCAGCAATCGCTATTGAGCAATATTGGCACTGTAGAAACAAAGAGAGGGTGCACCTTGATGGAGTCAAAAGTTTCTCAATCTCAAGCGTTGAAGAAATCACGATCTTCATCATCAGAAACACGCCCTTCGTGCCCACCCTTTAAGGTGCCTTATCTTTCATGGGACAAAAACAAATTAATATATAGGATATAACCTCAATTCTAAACTGAAATTAATTTTTGAATTAAATAATATCAATATATCACAATCGATCATATGTGGAATTTTAAAAATAATTATGAAAAAAACTAAACGCATCTTCGTAAATGTGAGAGATATTTCAGTATATAATTTTTTTGAATTTTAATTATTATTAATATGATATTTTATTTATTTTTCTCCAATAATATCTAGCCACCATAATTTATCCACGCCTTAAAAACTCTTTACAAATAATATAAATTAAATTCTTTTAAATATTATATTCCTGACCATGTTATGAACTCATAGTCATTAGCAAACCTGCAATATTCTTATTGCATACATGCTCAAAGTTTCCTATGTTAAATGCTAACAATTCTTCTAAAGGTACACTTGTCGAAGTTTTAAAAGCAGATCAGTAATAAAAGGATTTTAAAATAGTATTTATTGAAATGTGCAAATTCTAAATGATCAATACAATAAACCCCTTTAGAAAAAAAAAACATATTTTTGTTCAATAAGTAAAACTCAATTAATAGTCGTAAAAATATTAATAAGTTGAAGCACGAGCTTTGAATTTAAGATATCTCATTTCTCTAAATTTAAAGTGTATGACTCTAGCAATTTAGTTACTTAATTTTCTAATGTATTTCAGGCAACAATATATATTATGAAGCAAAATTCATAATTTATGTACTTCAATTCGATCACAAGTATAAACAAAAGTTAATATATATTTTCCACGTAATTTAATCAAATATATTTAATTATTTTTTGTTTAGTTTTCTTAACGTAATAAAAAAAGAATTTTCAAATCACTCTTTTCATTTGATTTTCTATAGAAATTTGTTTAAAAAAAATGTAATTCAAGGATGTTTTTGGAATGACAACATTAAATTAATTAGTTCAAATTTGTTTATATTCAAATTCACCAAAACACTCTTTGTTTTTCTTACATTTGAATCTAGTGATACAAATTTACAACTCAGTGTAGTGTGTTTATTAACTGCATTAACTTCAACTGAGGTAATTTGCTTATGCATTAAATTCTTTTTGTTTGAATTTAATACTTCAGGTTAGGAAAGAGAAATTAGGAGATAGGATTGCGGCTCTACAGCAGTTGGTAGCTCCTTTCGGAAAGGTACAATATATTGAGTAACAACTTCTTCAATTTCTTGAAATCGGATTTTTTACCGTCTCAAAAATCATGCATCTATGTAATCTGATACATCGATTCTTTAAATTTTAAATTAAATATTTTTTTTTATTGTTTTTAGATCAAAGTCTCCGTTGAAATATAAATTATTCATCTTGATTCAATTAGTTATTATATAGCAACTCTATAAATGTGTGATTTTGGCAATTATGAGTATGCGTGTGTCGCAGACAGACACGGCATCCGTACTAATGGAAGCTATTGGATACATTAAATTCCTTCAAGGCCAAGTCGAGGTACTTCATATTTTCCATTTATATTCATAGCCTATATATTAAATACTTAATTGGTTTTTACTTATTAATTAATTTAACTATTCTTCATGCAGACATTGAGCGTTCCGTATATGAAGTCATCACAAAACCAAAACAATAGAGTGATGAGAGGGGTAAATATTCTATTTATTTTACAATAGAAGAATAAGAAGCCACTATACATATTTTTTTATTGATATTAAATATTCATAAATATGTCAGGGTTCAACAACATGTGACACAAATGAAGAACCAAAGCAAGATTTGAGAAGTCGAGGTCTATGTCTCGTGCCATTGTCATGTATGTCATACATAGCAACTGATGGCGGCACTGAAGCGTGGCAACAACACCATAACTTTGGTAGACCAACTTAGTTATTGGTAGTATTAGTATTAGTATTTTAATTAAAACCAAATAATCAGTCAAATGGAACTTAGGAGTTAAAAACAAATCCAATTGTACCCATGCATGCATGTTTAATGGAGCAAACTTGATCTTCCTTCGTAAGAGTCAATGATGATCAAGTTTGATCCCTTAAATTAAACATTTTCTATCGTTAATTTTTTTTTACCTACGTTTTGCCGCACATCTTCATTAGGGCTAATATGATTTTCAGTTTTTTTTTTTTTTTTTTTTTTTCTGAATGATTTTGAGTTCATTATCTTATGAGTATAGAGAATCGAAATTGATACTCAGGATTTGAAACACTCAAACATTACACACTAACTACTTGTCGTTAAATTTTAGTGATTATTTTGAATTTAATTTTAATGTAAAGTTAGTTTTATGTTTAGGTTTTCATTTTTAAGCTAAACTCTTACTAATATTCTATAATAAGTAAAAACAATAGTAATGTCATTTAATTTAAACAAAATCTGTATAACAAAAATAATCACATTCTCCAAATTCTATCTCATGAAAACACATCGAATGATTTTTTTTTTATCAACAGTAAGAAAATATTCATCAATTAACAATAAAAAAATGGAAACATAACACAACAATAAATGAAAAAAACGATATAGATATGAAATAAAATTTGAAATCACTTCCAAGGCTAAAAAAAACGTGCATTTTACAGTTACAAAATTCCTAAAAAAAAAACACACCTACAAAATCCCTCAAAAATGTATTTTTTTTAAGGATTTTCTAAAAGCCGCAAAAATGTATGAAAAACAATTCATCGAAAAAAACTTTTTCGAATGGGTTGGCACTTGGGTAAAGGTTTCCTATGAGCAAATCATTAGAAAGGGGGTTTTGCAATTTTCTAGCTACCAAACCTATGAGAATTTTCGAGGGGTTATTAGTCTTTGTAAAAATTTCTGCAAGGTAAACTATTTTGAAATGTATTAATTTTAACTAATGTGTTGTCATATGATTTGACACTGGGACAATATATGTCAGAGGTAATTTTCAAGAAGTAAACCCTATGAAATTTACAATATTTTTAAATAGTTTTTTTCAAAATATTTTTTTTATTTGATCATTGTTTCATAAAGCAAATATTCTTGTGAGAATGACTCTTATGAGAACGGAAATCATATTTGTCATACTGTGAACATAGTTTCACCCTTTTTTATTAAAACGTTTTACAAATTAATGACCTTCTAAATTATCAACTAATTCATCCTTGACTATCATTCAAAAGTTTTACTTTAAATTTAGTTTTTCACCTTATCTCAATATAAATTTAATTTTGACTTCTTTCCTCACTCTATATTGTATGTCAATCTATCTGGTTAGTGACCTTAAATTACACCAAAACATTGAGGAAATTAAATATTTATTATTTCATTTCCTCTGCTTATTTGTTAAACATTGTGCACTTGTACGGTTGGGTCAGTTACTAGACTTGTGGGTTCGGCCCATAATCAATGTATTGTTCATTATTGATGATTTTTTATCTAAGTTTCCTTATCAGTTTAATTTAGCTAGCTTTTGTTTGTGATTTTTTTTAACTATATTATTTTTTTTTTAAATACGTACTCATTAGTCACAAATATAAATATAAATAAAAATTTAAATACATTTATTTTAAATTTTGAATTAAATATATCTTTATTTATTTTTTATTTGTGATCAAAGAAAATATATATCAAGTTAAATTCTTTTTATATTATAAAAAAAAATATCTTTTTATAGTAAGATAAAAATCACATCTCAAAAACTAACTTTGTAAAAAGTTTATATTTTTAAAATTATCTAAGAAGTCGTATCCTTATAATACAATTATGAAAAAGTTGTTTTCTCTGTTATCAAATTTGGTTTTTTAAGAGAATAGGGGATCGAAGCATCACTTCATGTATGTTAATTTTAATTATAAAATAGAAAATTTAATAAAAATATTATAATTATATTAATTTATTTTAAAAAAATTAACAAAATACATAAAAATTACAGAAGTTAAGTAAACGTGTCACTAACATTTAAACAAATTACCAATCATGATCGAATATTTTTATGCGTATATTATTTGGACTACTTTAAAGTTACTACCGAAACATTAGAAATCCATGAGTAAAATGAGTTCTTGTTGTCATCTTGAGTAACATCATTTTTTTGTAGGTTCAAAATATTGAATACTAGTAGTGCTATGTAAAATAAAAATTGTATACTATCACTCAGTTTCTTACATATGTCCTTTTCTTTAAACAAAACATTAGACTGCGAGTGAGGAAAGCACAAAATGAAACCTTATCCAAATTGTAGGGCATGTACTTGTGCACGTGGCACTGTGCGGTTATCTTGATCTCATCGGACGCCGGCAGTGTTTGTATCATCATCAAGAGATTGGATTGCACATCATATTTGTCAAAATGGCAGGGGCGTTATACATGAATAGACGAAAAAGACCTTACAGCTCAATAGCTTTCTCATATTCCACAAATAAGCAATTGGCGCTTGATTGCATTTGATCACAGTTATGAAACACATCATTGGTTTGGCCGTTCTTTGAATTAAGACCTTGATATTCTTTTTTCTAATGCTATCTTCGATTAATAAAATTTTCATCATACAATATACTTTTAGTGGCTGAAAGTAATTATTTTGAGACATGAGGTCTATTTGTTTTCTTACCAATACAGATGATCTGTTTATTACGTATTATAAAAGTGATTTTAATATTTATTAATTTAAATATTATTTATTAAATGTTTTTAATAAAACAAAAGTTGTTTTATGTTTGTTTACTGTAATAAAAATTATTTATGTAATAAGTTTCCAAAACAACTCTTTATTTAAGACAGTTTTTAATGTTTTTAAATTTTAATTTTTTAGGTGTAACAAATAAATGAAAATTTGAAAAATTATTATTTTTTATAAAAAAATGGTTATTGTTTTTTTAAAAAAAAATTGTAACAAATAAACTCACAAATATAGTGATAATATTTTTATACTATAGAAAGTATGTTTTCTTTGATTTCTTAATCTCGTTTATTATATTGGATATATATTTCCATAAATTTTGGTCGGGTATGATAATAATATTTAATTAATGTATGAATTCATCACATCTCTCCTTTTTAAGAGAAAAATAAAGTTTGTAAAAAGAATAGATAGTAGACTATAAAAAATAATTAAAATTAAAATTATAAAAGTTATTATTATAAATTTTTTATATATATCAATTTTAACTATAATCATATATGACGTTATATATATAAGTTGTTGTAGTTTGTTGATTGTATAAAATATTTAAATATATTTTAATTAATTTTATAATATTTATTGTTACCTTTTTATGTATTTAAACAAAATGTAAAAAGTCAAAAAGAAAAAAAGGTAATATTTATGACCATATGAGTGCATTGGAGTAATGTTGTGAAAGAGTGAGAAGAAATAAAGTTAAAGAAAAAGTAATAGTAAATTTAAAATAATTAATTAATAGGTCAATGTCATCTAGAAGATGAAGAATTAAAAGGAAGAGGGGTATAATAGTGATTTCATTTTATGATCTATCTTAATTGATGATGATGCTTGCGGTGGAAGAACGGTTGATCCTAACTTACATGAATTTCATAAATATCTTTTGCTTACCCAAACAAATAAAAAAGAATCTCTTATCCTCTTTTTCATTCACCCTTCCTTCTTTTCATTTCCAGATCTCAATTTCCCCCTTTTTAATTTCAACACGATCTATTCTTATTACTATTATGCACCAATAATATAATTAATAAACCCAACTTATTCCGTTACCTAAATCACAAGCAAAAATAACGAGATCGGTGATTCATTCTTTAAGGTGCGTTTTAGGTTCCTAATTAATTCAATTTCTATGATCTAAATTATTTTTTATTTATAATCACTAATTTGAAAAAAGGTCAATTTTTGGTTTAGGTTTTAATGGGTTGTGTTAAAGGACCAGCTGTTTTTGCTAAAGTAGCAGCAGGATCATGCAGTGTTCCTTTGATGTCGATGATTGGACCAATCAACAGTGGGGGGTGTAGTAGAATTGAATTTTGGGGGTTCACTGGTAGTACCAAATTAAAGACAAGTTCCCTTTCTTGCCACGTAAATATGAGAAAGTGTAAGACTGTGAATTGCAGTTTCAACTCATCCTCAAATGGTAGTGGGAGCATGGCAGATAATTTTAATGAAAATGATGAAGATTATGTTAACTCTAGTATTCTTGAAGCAGGTATATATATCTATATATATATATACATAGGCTTTGTTTAGTTACTAAAATTTATATTTTATTGATTATGAATTATGATTATACTGTCTGAATTAGTAATTGGTGTGATCAATATCACTGTATGCATTTGGATTCCACACACGACATGTTTATTGATCTTGACTTTCTGATCTCAAATTAACGGTGAAGAATATTTAGAGAAGATGTAATTTCAGTTGACTAATCTTAAATTGATGACCGAAGTCAATTCATACTTGTAAATGTGGGAATCCGTGGTTTTCTAAATGCAGGGAACCCGGGTCAATTATTGTATAGTGTATTGTTTATTATCTTTTTATGTCTGTGAAAATAGAATTTTTGTGATTCTTTTTTTGTATAGTTGAGGTGAAGAGTGGAGCAGATGGGTTCGTAATCAAAATGAGGGATGGTAGACACTTGAGATGTGTCCATAACAACCCTCATGGAGGACTTCTTCCGGATTATGCACCACATCCTGCAATTGTGTTGAAGATGGAAGATGGGACTGGTCTGCTTCTCCCCATAATTGTTTGTATGTCTCTTACTCCCTTATTATGTGTTGTATTGCATTGTATGTCTCTTGCATCCTATATCTGATTTTGGTGATTATATATATCTATCAATGTAATTTTGTGGTTCATTTTATAGTGGAGATGCCAAGTGTCTTGTTAATGGCAGCACTGCGCAATGTTCAAATAGTATGTCTTCTATTTTCAATTTAAATCCATCACGCTAGTAGTATTTAGATCCAAAAATGATTTTTGTTTTTCTATAACATATCCTCATTTACCAAACAACTAACTATCTGGTTGGTTGCTGTATCAGGCTAGACCTACTTTATATCAAGTTGTGAAAGAGATGATTGACAAGATGGGTTATGAAGTATGACTACTTCGATCTCTTTGCTATTACATACTCCTAATCTTGATTGTATTGTTGTCTTCCTTAATATCAATAATCAAATGATAAAATTTATTTCTCATGCAGGTCAGAGCTGTGAGAGTTACTAAGAGAGTTCAGGAGGCATACTTTGCTCAGCTATATCTTTCAAAGGCAAGCTTCATACTTTCCTATCCCTGAAATTACTAAGAGGGTTCAGGAGGCATATTTTTATCAGCTATATCTTTCACCAAATCATACAAAAATAAGACCCTGAAGTTTTGTCTGACAGTATGACTTGTGGTATAGGTTGGAAATGAGTCAGAATGTATCAGCTTTGACCTTCGACCTTCAGATGCTATCAACATTGCTGTTAGATGCAAGGTAATGAATTAATGAGAACTGAATCATTTAAATACATCATCAAGTGTAGCATACTGCATTCTCTTATTGCTTTGCTTGGTGGTTGCTGATTTGTCCCCTGGGGAAAAAATATAATTCTGTTCAAACAGGATTCATATTCTTTGGATTCACTGTTACAAATGGAACCTGGAAGTTTTGGATCGAATTTCAATTAAGTTTATTAGTTAAACGAAACTTGTTTATCAGAGATTTAACTAGTCCACCAACATTGTAGGTGCCTATACAAGTCAACAAGTATTTGGCATACAGTGATGGAATGAGAGTAATTGAATCAGGCAAACTGTCAACACAGTCCCCTGGTTCAGATGGCCCATTATTTACTGAATTGGATCGGTAGGTTTTTGAAGACACATTTTATGGCAGTACTGAATTGTGTAGTGTACTATTCATGAACTCTGTTTTGGACATTCTTTTATTTTTTTCAAGAAATAAATCTTGGAATCTGTTTCATTACTAGCACTTTTTCCATTTTGAAAAACTAGCATTAACTAAAATAAGAATGGCATATTTGCAGACCAAATGGTAAGCCTTGTGTTGAAACCAAGGAGTTCAATCTTTTGCACAACATGTTGAAAGCTGTTGTAGAAGAGCGCTATCAAGACGCTGGTAATTGTTTTGTTTCTTGTTACTTCTTTAGCTTAGTTGGTAATTGTTTTGTTTCTTTTTATTTCTTTACCTTATTTTTGTATTTGATCTTGGAACCTTTTTGTTTCTTTGTAATATGCATGCCGATTGGTGTACAACATAAGTTATTTGAATGTCATGTATGTCGATAGTGCCTGCTAATCATGATTGATTTTCACTCTAGTCTACATCACTAATTTGATGCTGTATTTAAACAGTCAACTTGTATTTTGGCCACTTCCATTCTCTTTACAAAGTTTATTTAGTATCATTAGTTGAAATCAAACAAATTGGTTGTTTAACATATGCCCCAGCATTAATAGGTATATGAAACCAGTAATATCTTAAGGTCACTTAAACTATTATACCAATTATCAGCAGATGTGTGGCTAGATGCTTATAGGTTTCATTTTTATTCTTATTTTCCTGTCTTTCTGAAGCTTATCATGTTCTGTAAATCCTAATTCAGTTATGTAGTTAAGTTGTTTTTCTTTGGTACGTGCTTTAAATTGGGATGTAAGTTTCACAAGATCACATTTCTTATGGACTACAATATAAATTGTACATCTAATGTTACTATTCTTATGTCTCGTGTTTCTGATGCAACTCCAGCTTTGTGGAGGGACAGACTTAATCAATTTAGGGCAGAAAAAAAAGCAAATAACAGGTAATGAGCTTATTTCATATGAAAAATTGACAATGTTTGATGTTACTGTCATTCATTTACTTCACCTCAACCTTCTTTGGTTCTCTTTCTGTGTCTACTTTTGGTTGACAACATTACACATTTATTATTTATGTTGAGCTCATTGTTCTGTTGCAGATCCTGGACACTCTAAATTGTATATATAAATCCAGCATTAGAAGGTCGATGGGAATTGGAAGAGCACATACCTGTCTGTCATATCTTTCGCATTGTCCCTTATGTTAATATGTTTGTGAATATCTGTATATATATAAAAAATAATGTGTCATTAGAACTCTAATGTGCTTTTCCACTACTAGTTTAAGTCCTCATGAACTGTTAATAACTTAATATGAATTCTGGTTGTTCCATTGGATGCAGCATGTTGCTGATGGTTGTGTTGTGTTGTGAGTTTAAACAAATTCTTGAACATGATTAAAAATAAATATCTTTTGTAATTAAAAATAAAACAAATGACAAATAGAACTTTCTCTGGTGTTTTTTTTCCGTTCAATGATTCTTTGTACAATACATGATGATTGATTCATTCCTTTCCGCTGGTGTTTTTTTGGAGACCTACATGTAGAAATTGCACAATTAGAATGATCACAGAAGAACTTTTTCAAATGATTTTATTTTTGGTCCTTAGTTAAGTTTAATATACTTAATGTAAAAGGATTTTGATAAAGGTGATGATTGGCATAGATGAATAAATTCAAAGTTACAACATCTAATGATTCTATGGCGACTTCAGATAAAATTTGGGTCATCTTGTGGACCCGAAGAGGGAATCTTTTCGCGGGAGGAAGTGGAAGTGGATGACACAAGAATGAATATTGGGTTACCTTAAACTCTAAGTGGTCTACTTTACTGATGTTTAAAATTCATTTAACATTTTAACAATGATAAATGGTATTTATTGGAAGTATAACCTAATTATTATTTTAATTTGATTGTGTGACTTTTATAAAAATAAAAGAAAATGAGAGTGTTTTTTAAAATTCAATTCCTCAAATTGACTATCACCTTGTTGTAAAGATGGTAATTCATTATTTTTATAAATTTGATTTTTGAGGAATGTCCTTGACTGTCGTTAAATTTTTGAGTAATTTTTAAGAATAGTTTATAGTAAAATGTTAAAAATATCATACTTAAATTTGATTATTTTTCACCTGTAATAAATTTCATTTTTTAAAATTTAGTGATGAAATTCACGGTATGATAAATTTTTTAATATATCAAATACTTTCACAAATTTTAATTATTTAAGTTGCACTAACAAATTTAATTAAGAATAATGGAGTATTTTGATTCATTGCATATTCATGTTTTTTCCCACAAAGTAACGTGTCTATTTTAATATGTCACATCTATAATGAGTTTCAATAAATTTGATTAATTAAATTTAATGAGTTTCAATATTCATAAAAATTTCAATATTTAATGAGTCTCAATATTCATAAAAATTAAACATTAAGTATTTGATTGATTATTCAATTAAATAAAGTTCTAGTCTTTTTTTCTTTGCTAGATCAAATTTTGAATTTTTTACAGTAAAAGAATTCAAGCATCATTATTATTATTATTATTATTATTATTATTATTTTATTAGTTAAAAAAAACAGAGGTCGACGAAAGGCAGGGGAAGATGGATGTGAATTCCAGCCAAGGCTACGTCAACTAATAAATAGTGGGTCCACAGGAGCACAAGGTGGCAAGTTGGCAACGGGTCCAGAATCCAAACTCAAACAGATTTTTTTTTTTCTTTTTAGAATGTGATTGTGAGTTAGTCCAAAAAAAAATAGTGTGATTGTGAGGTGAAGGTGAAGCATCCATGTGAATAATTAAAAATATATGATGATAATACTAGAACATTTTGTAGTATCAACATTATCACCCTTTGTATTAAATTTGTCTTTTGCCGACACCCTCTTGTGTCTGCTACATGCATGTATTAGATGATTTACCCTACTCATGTATCCTTCACCCAAAAAAAATATCAATAACACTTAAAAAAAATATATTAATTTTGCTTCCTCTGCTTCCTCAAATTTCACTACCTACTTGAATTTTCATTAACCATTCTTGACATGTCCGATTGTGAGTAGTAACCTCTATCCTTTCTTATTCTTGGTTTATATTTTTTATTCATTTTTCATTGATTTGTACCCATTGAGGTACTTATTGTTGTCATCTAAATGTTTTCTTTTTGGGTTAAAGATTTTTTTTCAATATATGTATTTTTTAATAAGGTCCAATTTGTTTGAGCTGAGTTTAGTTGAATGAATGAATGACACCTTTGAAACACTATTTGATTAGGCAACGATGAAAGAAGAGAGAATTCAGAGGATGATAAGTGGAAAAAAATGGGAAGTCTTAAAAAGAAAGCAATAAATGCATCTTGCAAATTGAGGCATTCTCTTAAGAAGAAAAAAAGCAGTAAAAGTGGGAGTAGAAGCAATTCCCTCTCCATTGAAGATGTTCGACAAGTTGAGGAGCTTCATGCAGTCGATGCATTTCGAAACAAACTTGTATTAGATAACTTGGTTCCTCCAATACATGATGACTATCATATGTTATTAAGGTTACACCCCCTTATTCCTTACTAGTTATGTATGTTCAAGCATTTCCATGATAGAAGGATTTATTACACACTAGACTCTCACTCTTTAGATAAACAAATTAATTAAGCGGTTATGCTACATACGTTTGTTATATAAGTGTTTATGTATAAATTATTTCTACGACAAAACATAAAATACAGTCAAATTATTTTCATATAAACTATTAACTATTTTTATAAACTATAAATAAGTTGAAAATTGATCATGTGATAAATTATTTTTATAATTTTTGTCAAACAATTTTATAAGTGATTATATTTATAGTTGGGTGGAATGTGGATATGATTTATCCCCTTATTGTATAGTTTAGAACTAAACTTATATGACAACTTTTGTAGATTCTTGAAAGCAAGGAAGTTTGATATTGAGAAAGCAAAGCTCATGTGGGTCAACATGATCCAATGGAGAAAAGACTATGGTACAGATACAATTATCGAGGTGATCACTGATCAATCTAATTCAATACTATACCAAGTATTTTATTTGGTTCCTTTTATTTTTGGTAAATTGTATTTTTTTTAAATATTATATTGGTGTGGAGTATTCACCAACTTTGCCATCTCCATTAAGGAGTCTAACTAACCAACTTTATTGATGTCTCACTTCACAATTCCATTTTTTCTATCCACAAAGCTCAAAACTGAAACCTCGTTTAAGGAATATGAATCTAATTTCACTTGGACTAATGTAATGTTGGTAGTAAAATATTTGATTTTAGGATGATGCTAACAAGTTTTGAGAGAAAAATATCACTTTTTACAATTTCAAAATACGAATTACACAATTTTCAATTTTTTTTTTCTATATTTAGATTTTTAACAAGTACTCCAATGGCACTTGTTAGCATTTCCTTTAATTTTATAGTTTAAAATGATTAGCTTTTTTTTTTTTTTTTCTTCTTTCGAATTTGGTGTTCATACTATACTATGGTTTTACTCTATAGGATTTTGATTTCAAGGAGTTGCAAGAAGTCCACAAGTACTATCCACATGGTTATCATGGTGTGGATAAAGAAGGAAGACCTGTTTATATTGAGAGGCTAGGGAAAGTTGATCCCAATAGGCTTATGCAAGTGACTACAATGGAAAGATATTTGAGATACCATGTTCAGGGTTTTGAGAAAGCATTTTCTGTCAAATTTCCAGCTTGCTCTATAGCTGCTAAGCGACACATAGATTCAAGTACAACAATTTTGGATGTTCAAGGAGTGGTAAGTTGAAAGACTAAATGGCCACTGAAGTTTTTCAGACACCAGTTTAACTTGATATTTGTCAGGACTAGTGTTTATATTTACTATCCTTCCCTTTGATTTCTAGGGTTTCAAAAACTTTACCAAGTCTGCAAGAGAACTCATCATCCAGATGCAGAAGATTGATAATGATTACTATCCTGAAGTATGCAGAATAAGAAAGTTTGGATAAATATTTCCACAAGAGCTTATGAATAAAAATATATAAAATAATATGGTTAATGTTGCTTCCCATATAAATTGAAATTGAATTATTTTTCTATAAATCTATTTTTCATCTAACTTCTCTATAAACTTATTTCAATTGAGAAGCTCCCTAATCATTGCATTTTTGGCATCTCAATTTTCTAATCATTTGTAGTGTTTCTAATTTATGACCTATAAATGACACTGCGCAGACACTTTGCCAAATGTTTATCATCAATGCTGGTCCTGGTTTTAAGCTTCTCTGGAACACAGTGAAAACATTTCTTGATCCGAAAACTACTTCAAAGATTCATGTATGTGTTCCTTCAGTTATTGTTTGTTTCAGATTTTTGTAAGATTCCATTGATGTAATAACCTTCTGTATTTTTATTGTTTGTTTCAATACTACTATATGGTTAATTGAAACTTGAATGTTCCATTAGGTTCTTGGAAACAAGTTCCAAAGTAAATTACTTGAGATAATTGATGTGAGGTAACTCTACATTTAGTTCTGTTCTTGCCATTAATTCACAATCAACTTATATTGTTGTATGAAAAAATCTAACCAGCTATAAATTCTCAGTGAGCTGCCAGAATTTCTAGGCGGTAGTTGCACTTGTGTAGATCGTGGCGGCTGTATGAGATCGGATAAAGGGCCATGGCAAGACCAAAACATTTTAAAGGTTTTCAGCTTATTATGTAATCATTCTGTTACTGAATTTTAGCTTGGTTTTCAGTTCTGTTTTGCATTTTACTGCGACTCAACTAGAATAGTTGTGTGCATGCAGATGGTTCTTAGTGGTAAAGTACAATGTTCTAGACAAATAGTAACAGTTTCCAAGGACGAGGGGAGGATGATTGAGTGCGATAAAACATCTTATCCAATGGTAAGTTTTCCAGCACTAACACTCAAGACGTTGTATGATAAGATGTAATCATTATCACATATATCATCCTTTGAATTTTGGTTTTTGAGAGCACAGATAAGAAATGGCTATACATCTACTGGAGAATCAGGATCTGAGGCTGAAGATATCACCTCTCCCAAAGCAAGTGGAAATTCTACGAACCTTATATTGACTCCTGTCAAAGAAGAGGCAAGTGATCATACATTGATCACAACTTACAGAAAAACAAAAATGTCTGCAACAAATAAATATAACTGTTTTTATGTTCATCCAGGCAAAGTTTGTTGATAAGGCAGATCATGGTGGCAGTTTCTTTGAGTATGATGAGTGTGTTCCCATGGTCGACAAGACTGTTGATGTTGGATTGAAGGAGAAGCAAACAACATCGGTTACACCACAAAACTCATTTGGCTCAAAAGGTTAGAATAAGTTTACACTACAGATTGGGGTATTTAGGAACTCAGAAATTTTGACATTCAAAAAAAATGTGTATAAATTTGTAACCCATTACTGACATTTTTATTGGATGTCAAAGATCTTGTTGATGCTTAACTTGATAGCAATGCTTATGGAATCTTTATGGAATGGATGCAGATAATCTGCTTATGGTAACCATGACTGTTACAGCTGGTTTCGTCTTTGCCCTTTTTGCTTTTGCTCGTTCAATAGCATTCCGTGCGACAAAGGGAATAAAACAGGAGGAACTTGCTACTGGATTTACGAAGACAAACCTCTCCCCATCTTCTACCTTAAGACGCCTTGATGAGCTTGAAGAAAAAGTTGAAATGCTTCAGTCAAAAGTGAATGTGATGCCACATGAGAAAGAGGAGCTGCTGAATGCTGCAGTTTGTCGTGTGGATGCATTGGAAGCAGAGCTCATTGCTACCAAGAAGGTAACTGTATTTCATTTCCTATCAAATTATGTATCATGTGGAACGTTTTCCTTTCATTGCTAAGAGGTTTCTTTAAGTGTATATTATATTATTAGTTCGCTGGATTGTTCAACCATTTGTTCTGTATATTTGTAAACTATCGTTTTCAACTTTCTAAACAGGCTTTGTATGAGGCTTTAATAAGACAAGAAGAACTTTTGGCATACACAGACAGTCAGAAAAAAAGCAAATTCAAGGCAAGTCAGAGGTTAATGCATCTTGTCTAGTTTATATATATGTAAAAAAAATCAAATGCTAGTTAACATCCTGTGCACGTGAACTTTTTAACATGTATTTACTCTGTTTATAATGCAGTGCTGGTAAAGGGACGGTGGCTCTCTCTCTCTCTCTCCCTGCTTGCATGTGTCTGAGGAGAATAAATTGACATGTATAATAATGTATAAATTACAGTAAATAAAGGTTCTGGATGTCTGTTTCCAACACAAAGTTCTTCGTTTGAATGTGTTTGGGAATTGACTAATATAATATCCACACAACTTTTAACTTATAAATGGATCCATGAAATCATTAGAATAAATAAAACAAAAATACTATCACAGAACATATACATTTTTTTGCTTGACAGATGGATAATGGTACAAAATGGCACCGAGGAATAGCATCTTTTTTTCTCACCTCTCAATTTTTCCTTGGAATCTCCTTAGTCTACTCAATCTCTGCCGATTATCTACAATATTCACACCTTTTTAAAACTGCAAATAATTTCATCATCTTTTGCCTGCATCTTGAACAGCACAGTTTGCTGATGCCAGAGTCTCTGCAATACACAAGTCCATCAGTTAAGTAAATATTTCCAACCAAAAGCAGAGAAACAAAATGAATGAACACCAAATAGTACAGAAGCATGTTGGTATTAGGATAGAATGAATTTAGAAGTGACATCATAATAATTCTCACTTAATAAAAGAGTGCCATAAAGTGGAAGTAGACAAGTAGTGCACGAGTCCAGAATATGAAAAATTAGACGAATAGGAAATCTAAAACTCTAATGCCAGAAAACAAGCAGAAACAAGAACCAAAATTTCCTATGATAAATTAATGTCTCTAAGATTTCATCTATACTACCCAATTCACCATGTTCCAATTAGATCTTTGGCAGAAAACTAAATGGAGTGACAGTGCTAGTAGACAATTAAACAACGCAAGTCAGATAATGCCCAACATCTGTTCACCATTACGACCTCTACATATGATAAATTGATAATCAGATCGACGCTACATGCATCCAACACTATTCACCAAAAATATTACCAAAACACATACTTCTAACTCACTAAGATGATATTAGAAAAAATAATGACAGCCATTTTGTACTACTTGAATCCATGTAGTAACACTAGAATTCAAGTAGTAAAAGATTGTCCCTTTTTTACCAAAATACATACTATTCACTAATACCAAAATACATTATTCATTAAAATCAAGATCTACTTCTGCAAAACCAACCCACATATCCCTTTTGTACTACTTGAGTTCATGATAATAAAAAAATAGAAAAAACTTATGTGCATTTCCTTAGATACTTTTTGTATGGTTCTTAAACTTAAAATACACCTTTTATGGTTACAACAAATTTGAGAAAATTATGAAATTGAGGAAATCATGGTTGGTTTAGTTATGAACCATATGAAGAGCCCTTGAGGAAATACACCTAAGTTTTGTCCTATAAAAAATCCTAGTGTATGCCTTGGCGGAAGAGAGAGAGAAAGGAAAAACCTTGTAACAGCTTGTAAGCTCATTGTATGGCACAGGATGCATCATCAGTCAAGCCACGGCCAAACTAGGCTGACCAAAGGAAAAACCAGATCTGAGCTGTCATATGTTTGGGGAGGCAACAGTAGAAGGAATAGATAAACTATTTATCAAATTTCTCGTACTTACGGACACAATCTTCCTCCAGTGCCATCGATAACCAGAGTTTATTAGATCTCAATACGCAATTAAGATTCTTGCAAGTTTGGGACTTCATTTCTTCCTTGATCTATTTTGAGCATTTCACTGTAGCAGCTTACTATCTTCTTGTCTAATTCATAATATTCTTCCATTTTACTCATTCTCTTCAAATCCAGGTCAATAAAATACACCTATTACAAATTAAATTGCAGGTAAAGTAAGACATAAAAGGTAATGAGCATTACAGCCGTTATTTTGTTTTATAGATAAATAAAACATAATAAAAAAAAGTTGTTGACAAATTGGAAATCCTATGGCTTTTGGTTTCATTGCTTCATGAAAGAAGAAATCACAAGAACATGTTCAGTAAATAATAATAATAATAATAATAACTTTTATAAAATTTTGTGGAATTGATATACTCATTAAGAACTTTTAATTTGACAGTTGAATCGGTGAAATTTGTCGTTGATTTAAGTTATTAAGCGGAGTAACTCATCAAAAAATTACTTCTTGAGTCAACAGATCCCCACACTATATATATAAGACTTTTTTTTTTATTGAAGTACAAATCATAAAAGATTTTATCATTTCCATCAAACAAAATTTGAATGACCATTCACAACCTAAAGGACAATGGCTTTTGAAAATCAACATCCTTTTTGGCATATGCAGTCTAAATATACATGCAGAAGTTGAAGCAAACCAATCATCCTAAGCTCTCGTATACTTTTGCGAAAAATTTAAACAAAATATTAAGAATTTAAAGCACTGCCTACCTTGAAATCAAATGTTTGCTTAGTTGACTCAAGATATACATTATTGCATACAGATCCAGATTCCTCCTCTTTACTTGGTCTAAAACATATCATCAGACTGCAGTCTTTTGCAGTTGCTGCTATCAGGTAGTCCTTTACAACTGTCAAGCTTTCATCCAATGAAGCAGAATGCAAAGGGGTATATATTTTCCTTTGATCTTCATTCAACTCTGAACAGACCATGCACTGTTGATGAGTAATATCATAATATGCATGGATGGCTCCTTCTATGTCAACATTATCAAGCTTCTGAACCTCCAGGAGCCGATCAAGGACTCCTGATTTATGGGCGGCCTCAGTAACAAGAGTGAGGAAGTTCTCTGTACATAAACCATCATCAGACTGAATGATAGACTTAAGTGCAACTTCAAAGGCTTTTGCAATACAAAAATTTGTATCTTCTGCGCCACCTCCCAATCCACCAAATATGAGAGACCCATTCATAAATACACGGAAATTGTTTTGAGGTGTAGTAAATAGATCCTTGATAGCTTTATGAATTTTTTCCTTTGATCCAGAGAACAGATCGAGTGGATTATACTCACTTAGCAACGATATCTGCAAAGATATTGGAAAAATAGATCACAAATTCAAGTTTAAAAGGAACAGTGTATGGGAGTGAAATAGTAACAACATGCATGAACAGAACAATGGATTGTATTTGTATCCGTGACAGCCGGAACAAGTAAGCAATATGCAGCAGCAAAAGATAAACTGTGGTCAAAGTACCTCTTCTTGATACAATTTCAAGGCTTGGTGCATTTCAAAGCGAGTTACACTCTTTTTGATAGAAGTTTCTTCAGATACGAAGTTTGAAACAGGAAGAAATCCGCATTTGGGCTGCTTGTTCAAAAATAATACTTATGATAAGATGTTACAAGCCAGCAAACAAGAGGGTAATGGGAAACAAGTTTGATAATTAATTTAAAATTTCAAAGCTTAAACTAGGTCATTGTCGGAATGGATTACAAAAGTAACATGTGCTATTAATGTATATGACATTGTGGAGAACATACCTTTATCTCAACAGATATGCAGAGGCTAGATCCAAGATTACCTGAAACGAAACAGGAGGGTTGGAACAGAAATTTCAATTTTTTTTGCCGATGTTATGCAGTTAGAAAATTTAATTCATGTGTTTATTAGATACTATTAGCAGGGACAACATCCAAAATGAAAGAGGGCGGGATATAAATTAGGGCCTTTTGCCAGAGTCAGATTAAGAAGCTTGATAGAATACTTAAAATTATTAATAGCATGTTGCATTCCCACCTAAAGTATTTTTAACTCCCTACATTTTGATTTTTCTCTTACTAAAAGTTTGCAAAACACTACCTATCGAGCATGTTGGGACTCCAACTGAATGGGAGTAAATTACTCCAATCATTCATTCTGTCCTGTAAATAAGATTAAAAACTACCTTCTCTCACTTCTCCAGATCCATTATTTCTGCGCAAAAATATGTCAACTGAAAGAAAGTAAAATAAGGAGTAAAGCAACAGCACATTCCACAATTTTATGGGCACAAGGGGGGAGGGTAATATAATTTGAATTGAATCAGAAACCCATATAAAGGTTGAACTGAAGCAGAAATCCTTTTAAAGGTTCAGACGCTCTTTCAAATTTTAACAAATGCAGAGTTTCAGGAATCAGCATTTAAAACCCAGTTTGGGTGAAAATTGAAAACAAGAGAAGCAAGTCCAGAGGAAGGCATCTCAATACCATGGGCAAAGAGTGAATGATCTGACATGATAAGCACATAGTCACAATGCATGTCAACCTGGGCAGTATCAACTCTCCAAGCAGGACGTTGACAAATAA
Source organism: Cicer judaicum (assembly GCA_037974835.1). NCBI lineage: Eukaryota > Viridiplantae > Streptophyta > Magnoliopsida > Fabales > Fabaceae > Cicer > Cicer judaicum. The sequence goes on from JBBPBS010000276.1 coordinate 2,818,313, forward strand.
CATTCTTTTCAACCAATTCAAGAAATCCCGTCGAGACTTGGACATGCATCTAACAAAGTATTAAAGGGTAGGAGAAAGTCAGATACCACATATAGTAAAAGCTTGTAAGTTGATGATTTAACAATTTCATGAACAATTGTAATCCTCTAAATACACATTTATCGGTAACAAAGATAGTAAGCTAAAACAAAGGCAACGATGTTAAGAATGAGGTCATGGGATTTACTCTACTTTGAGGGAAGAGAAGCCTCTTGAAAAAAAAAAAGACTAATTTTTCATTTCATGATCATTCCATCAGCCAATACAAGGTTATATAGCTATAGCCAGTATGCAATAACAAAATTAGTAACAAAGTAATAACAGAATGCTAACAAACTTATTCTACAATATAGCTAAGTCATCACATCCATCCACTTTTGTTTGGCCATAGTTTGGGCTTCCAAGATTGTATCTATAAAAATTCATGAACCGTACAATTGTATATTATTAAACTCGACAATTGACTGTGACAGAAAGCAAATTGTCATGGTTTGAAATAAACAAACATTTATGAATAAATAACAAAGATAGTAAGCTAAAGCAGAGACTGGATATTCATTAGAACAATCAAAATGAGCATGGTTTGAAATAAATCCTGAAAGGAAGGATAAATGAGCATGATCATGGTAATGGGTCATTGAGAGACAAAACATACCCCAGCATCAACATATTCGGAACCAAGCAATGGCTTCATAACATGGAGAACAAATAGTTGGCTTGCAATTTCATGGTCAGAAGATGAAATGAGTTCATCAACATCTTTCCAAAGCAAACGTTCATGAGCAGTCAAAGCAGAAGGGCTGCTTGCAATCACTGTCAGTGTATCATTCCTTGGAGCCTTTCGAATACGCATCACTTTCCCAATCTGCACAAAAAACACACTCTTCAGCTTCAAAAACAATGCTGTTAATTAAAGAGAAATAGATAATTGAGGAAGAGAAAGAAGAACTCGCAAATGAGGAGGATGATCCGTTGTAAGAAAGAACAAGATTAGCAGCTCCTTCGCCTCTGTAAATCCAATCATCTGCCTCTTTCTCCCTTAAAATCACCTCCATCCAACAACTTCTCACCTGAAAAGACGAATTGTGATCATTGAAGCATTTCATCAAACACTATAAGACACTCGAAATTCAATTGAAGAAAAGGTTAAAAATACCTATTACTGAAATCGAATCGAAGATACCACAATGCAATGGCTATTATACTATTGTATCCAGTTGCATTAATTGACGTATCTTATGTATTGTGATGTGATGAAATGGAATGTGGTTCTCAAAGTGCCAATTTTTTACTGTTATGTTCCTCAAAATGCAACCAACCGATCAAGCTTAGAAATACCTCAAACAATTCCCGGAGGTTTTTTTTCTACAAGAACAAGAATGTCGTACGTGGACCGTTCATCATGGCCCAAAATCTGCAACCAGACCAAAAGAACCTCATTTTTAAGATTAAAATGTTGTTTTGGTAACTCATTTTAGTACTCTTTTTTTACTTTTATAATGAAAAATTAATAAAATAATAAACGTGTTTAATTTATGTGTTAAAAATTTTAAAATAAAATTTATATTTTTAAACGTTCAAATTTAATTTTTTATAATGATAAATTAATAGTATTAAAAAAATGTATCTAATAAATTAAAATTGTATTTATAATTTTTTTAAAAGCATTTATGATTAAGAACAAAGATAATAAATTTGTAATTTTAATTCATTATTTTCTCCTTAATTTTGGTGTCTTATTTTAAAAAATATTGACATTTAATTTTCTCGACAATAAATTAAGTGATATATACGGAAACTGACAATGACATAAAATTTAAATTTTCAATTACTTAATAGTATTTTTAAATATATATGAGATAAATTTAGAATTTCTGTATGATATACAGGTTTAAAGTATTGATCAAGGTAGGATGACCATAGTTGTCGGAGGAGGATGAACACGGTGCAGTGGAAGTGTAGTTCTTCGATGCTGTGGAAGTGCTGCAAGCATATATATATATATATATATATATATATATATATATATATATATATATATATATATATATCCCTATGCTCAAGTTAGTGAGTTACGTGGGTCTACGAAACACTTGTAAAATAAGGCACCATTAAGAACCAAATTGAACCGTAACTTCTCTCTAATAAACCCATGACACGAGTACCTCCATTAATATTAAAGACACTGTTAACTTACATAACGAAATAAGTAAAGTGGTGATGACCAAGTCCACAAAAAATAACATAATTTGGTATGGCATTAATTGGCATTACTAAGGACTATGACTACCAAATGTTAACTTGATCGTTAACAATATTGTATGACTACTAATGATTATATATCAAGCATGATTAGACTAGTTATCAAATATCTCTCCGTAATATTTGTTAAGGGCTTACGCATTGTCCCACTTCTATTTCAAAGTGGAACTCAATGTTTCAAATTTTACTCTAGTGTACTTGTCGGCCATACATATATGATATGATATACAATTCTTAATTCCTCTCACGTGAATATTAAGAAGATGCCAATGTGTATGTATATATATAGCACTAGTGGTAAGTAATGTTTATTAATTGAGCATCACCAAACAAGTAGAGGAATCCAAATGATTTCCCAATTGTGTTACTATGTTGGTCTCTTGTTGGTGGTTTTGTCATGTATAAAATTTCGGACATTTTGGCAGAAAAACAACAAGTCTAGTTCTGTTGGCATTCCCCCTGGAAATAGAGGATTGCCCTTCATAGGAGAGACACTGCACTTCATGGCTGCCATCAACTCCAGCAAAGGAGTATATGAATTTGTGCGAATTCGTCGCCTACGGTAATCAAAACTCACTTTAATTCTCATGCTGCTTTTCTCCTTTGATGACCGTTGGAAATTATTCTTTTTTTTTTCCTTCAAGTTAAGAGTCATTCAAACACATAAAAATGTACTAAACTAAGTATTGTTTTGCTTTAGCATTTAGATTAATATTGTAAGCATCACTTTTAAATTATTATAATATAGTATTATACATATATGACAATTGTAATGATTTAGAGTGGATCAAGAATGATGGTTGGATTGGTAGACTGGTAGAGTGGATCAAAATATTTAATTAATAAATAATTTTGTAACATTCATTTATTGATCTAGTCAAATTGCATCTTGCAAGACAATATTTTTTATAAAGAAAATTATATAGTTATATTGCCAATAATAGTAGTAACATAGAGGACTTAGGTGTGTCTTGCAGATATGGAAATTGCTTCAAGACCAAGTTATTCGGGGAAACCCATGTTTTTATTTCAAGCAAGGAGTCAGCAAAATTGATTCTGAGGAATGAGGGAGGAAAATTCTCAAAGAAGTACATAAAGTCAATATCCGAGCTTGTGGGTCCCGATAGCTTGCTCTGTGCAGCTCAGCAACATCACAAACTCATTCGTGCTCGTCTCTTCAGTTTGTTCTCAACTCATTCTTTATCTTCCTTTGTTATACTCTTCGATCAACTTGTAATTGAAGCTACAACTAGTTGGAAATGTGGATCCCTTTTGATCATACAAGATGAAGCACTCAAGGTACTTAAATGTTTGAGTCTTACTCACACTAGTAATTGTATAGAAAATCCTTAGTTAAGTTTTTGATTATCCTTACTATATGCCTTTTGTTTAGATTAATAATTGTTTTAAAAAAACAGTTTTTATATTAATTTAAATTTAAACAGAAGGGCATGATGTTTGTAATGCAGCTAGCTTGTAAAGCAATGTGCAAGATGCTAGTAAGCATTGAGAGTGGACATGAACTATTGATGATGCAAAAGGATGTTGCTCAAGTGTCTGAAGCAATGCTTGCATTCCCTTTGAGGTTACCCTGGACCAGATACTACAAGGGCCTTCAGGTAATTATCATACATACAAATCATCCAAGTTATTTTCAACATAGATTTTTGGAATTTGAACTTACAAGTGATAATGCAGGCTAGAAAAAGAATTATGGACATATTAGAGAAAGAAATCAGTGACAGAAGATGCGGAATCGCAACTACCCGTGTTGATTTTCTTCAACAACTTTTAGCAGATGAAGATGATAAATTCGAAAAGGGTGAAGTTACAAGGCTAACAGATAAAGAGATCAAAGATAATATCTTAACTATGATAATTGCTGGTAAGGAATATAAGTAATATTTAATCGTCAAATATGATGTTCGCAACATTTTGATGTATCAATTTTGAAAATTACAGGACAGGACACAATCGCAATTGCAATGACATGGATGGTCAAATTTGTGGATGAGAATCAGGAGGTTCTTAATGAGCTTAGGGTCAGTGAATTTTTTTCAGCATTTAGTTTTATATTTACTTAGTTTATTCTTTCAATACATTATTCTTGTGATTCACTAAAATGTTTTGGTTTTCTTATTAAATAGAAGGAGCAACTTCAGATTGAGAAAAAAGGTGGAGGAAGTGTTTATCTTACATTAGAGGCTCTTTCTGAGATGCAATATGGTTCCATGGTATGTATTAAATAGTAATTAGTATCTTGTAGTACTTAATTTTATGCTATGAAAGTTTTGGCTTCTTCATTAAATTTACTAGCTTAGTTTCTCACAAACAGGTTGTAAAAGAAGCATTAAGGAGGGCATCTGTAGTGCAATGGTTGCCTAGAGTAGCACTTGAGGACTGTGAAATTGAAGGTTTTTCACACAAATAATTAATAAATGCCAATTGTTAGAGTTTAATTTTTATATATTGTCGCTGTAAAAAGTTTTAAATTTCAATATATCACAACAATCAATTACATGTGTGACTTAAGAAGTAATTATGATTAAAGTTAAAATGTTTTTATTGATCAAAGTCATCAGACAATTATAATTGAACGACAGTATAAATATTTTTTACATTGACGATGTACATTAATTAAATCTTATGGTTGTTTATGTAGGATTTAAGATGAAGAAAGGATGGAACATCAATATTGATGCTAGATCAATACATCATGATCCAACTATTCACAGTGACCCTGATGTGTTCAATCCTTCAAGATTTCCTGTGAGTTGATGTCTACCCTCAAGGCCCCTTTTTCCCTCTTGTTTTATCGAACATATTATGCATCATGTGACATTATAAATGTTAAAGAAAAAAGACTATTGGTACTGTAAGATTTTAATGTTGACAAATCATGAGATATATAAACTGTTCCAATAAATTATTACAGAGTGAGTCAAAACCAAACAGCTTCTTAGCATTTGGAATTGGAGGAAGAATGTGCCTTGGGAAGAACATGGCTAAAGCAATGATGTTGGTGTTTCTCTACCGTGTCATAAGTAGTTTCAAGTGTGTATCATTGATCACATATATTATTAATTTGATTTTATTCAAAATGTTGATATAATGAATGTGTGATTAGTAACTAAATAGTTGCAATGTATGTATTTCAGGTGGAAGGTGATTGATTCTGACTCAAGTATTCAGAAATTAGCGCTTTTTACCAAACTTAAGAGTGGATATCCAATACGTTTGATATCTGTGAAGAAGGATACAGACAAAAAAACTGTGTGAGGACTTGAAGGCTAACTCACAAATAATCCTGTACTATTGTTAATGATACTTTGTGTGTATATATAGTATATAGTTATTTGCTTCTTTTTTTTATGTATGTCATGTTCTTACCACATATTAGATATGCTTAAATCATCCAAGGAAACTCTCTAATGAAGTTACCATCGATCCACTTCAAGGCTCATGCATCCTGAACAGTTTTGTGACTCTGGAATTTATTAATTTCAAACAAAGCCAAAGATTAATGTTTAATCCAAAAGAAAACAACATTAGAAGCAGACAACATAAATCATGTGAGCAAATGGATACTTGAAAAACATAAAGCATCTATAGTCGGCGGTTGTATATAGTATTTTAGATAAACTATGTGGGGACAAACTTTATCTGTTTTCATGAATTTGTTGCAGTTTGGATATTAATTACAACTTTCTCAATAAGTCATTCTAATTTTTATAGGTTAGGAATTAGGATGCTGACCTTATTATAGCTCTTTAACCTACCTAGTATTGTATTGTATCTAGCGGGTGGTGGTCTTCTCAAATATAATAAATCAATTCCTAATTAATTATGGATTTCTCGTATGTTAAGGAGAATAAATAATATGAGAAACAGATTTGTTACTTTGAGACACAAATTTGATAAAAAATTTAGATGGTTAACATATTGAGATAATTTTGTTTATGGGATGGGCAATAAATATATAATAAAATGCAACTTATTAATCATCCATTAATTATAATTAGTTACAATTTTGAATTTTGTTAATCACGTACAATTTTCATATGTATACTTGAACATAAATTGTTAATTAATTTTATGTATATTTAAATACAGCTTGAATGGATAACATATATCATATATATTTAATTTAAACACTTCAAAATCGTGCCATCACTTAAGTTTAAAATTATGATTTATTAAATTTAATGTATTGTTAATAAGTTGTAGCATCTTATTAATTATATTCATTAATCATTAAAACAGTAACTGCATAATAACCATTAAATTATGGTCCTTTTCATAATAACCATTAAATTATACGTTGGTGAGTTTAGTTTATAACATAGATTAAATACATTAACGTTTGTTGATCAAATTATAATTCACATGTCTCTTATAAAAATATAAAAGAGTATCTAATTGTGCTGAATATATAAATTATTGTCGAAATTGCTATCAAATTTCTGTCAAATTTTTTTTTTTTATTAACATGAGATATAATGAAATTTGTAGCAAGTTGGTGAAGATTGAAGAGTCCCTTATATATGTATATATGAAGCAGCTGCATTTTGGAAGTTGATGGAGCAGTTGCGCATGGATTGGTATATATAGAAAATAGTTCAAATTGGCATTTCTACCGACTTAAAAATGGGCCGCATGCAGGCCCACCGGGAAAAAAAACAAAAGCTAAGCAAGAAAATTAACCCCCAACAAGTAGCTGAGGGGGATGACAAGACAAAACCAATGGACAAGAGTGGTAATGAATTATTCAACATAGCATAGAGACAAGGAGAATAATATATCTGGCTTGAAAGCGAACAAAAAATGAGAGGAAAAATTTGCTTTCAAGTTTAGGTCCTTTTTGGATTAGTTTGTTCACTTTTTCTGAACATATATATATATATATATGATTTAAAAGCTTCTTTTTTATATAAATTAGTGTGATTAATAATAACAAGCAATTGGATGAGTCAGGTGACAAGGACACGGTTCTGCTTCAGCTGAAATTTAATAATATATATGATCAACTATATAACTTGTAACGTAAGAAAGCTCATTTGTTGTAATATCAAAAGAAATTACCATCTCATCTTAATCCAAAATTGAGATTTGTTTATTAAAATGTATTTTGGTATAATCTAAATCCAATAGTATTAGGGGCCATTGTGAAAATACGGTATGGTTGGAAGGGATAGCCAATCCAAAATAATTTGAAGTTGTTCATTTTTTGGCTTATTAATTGAGTATGGTAGGTTGAAGTTTTAGAAGCATAGAAGGTTGGTTCCATGGGGACAGAAAATACAAGAGAAGATATGTTGGGTGGTAAATAAACAACACTATATTAAAAAAATTATTATTGGCTATGCCAGTGGATAATAGCCAGCTACTTTGTTATAAAGAATCTAAAATAACCTAACAATGCATTATTTTTGTTATCCTAATTCCAACTACCATCGCATAAACTTTTCTTTTTATGTATCCTGTTTGTGTTCGTGTTCGTGTAGTATTTTCGTTAGTTTTAAATGGGTCCCAGGAAGCACAGTACAAGTATCAAAAGTAGAATAAAAATGTCTAAACAAGAATTGGAAGCTAACTAGAAGACATTTAATTAAAATCATGTTTTTCTACACAATACAGCTTTCAGCCATAAGTCCCCAATTTAAAAGCAAAAAAACAAAAAACAAAAAATGTTTTTTTTTGCTATCAAGCCCTCATCGGTGTTAATGGAATATATATACAAGAGAACCCTACCAAATTAATTATGTATTACTCAAAGCTTGCTTAGTTTACCGAGTGAGAAAATACCTAGTATTACAATTACCAAAATTTATTTTTCACTCAGAAAATTAGACCTCTGACATATTGATATAAATCTGGGTCAACATAATATGCATGAGTTATATGTTACAAGAATGATTAGAATATTATTAAAAGTTGATCTATAGTTTGACATCAATTAAATATAAACTCTTCAAGTGTTATATGTTCAAGATAAAAAAATTCTTAAAATATAAACTTAAAAATCAATTTTTGAATTCATTTATTGTGGATGATAATATTGTAAATATGTATACAAAGTAATCATTCAATAACATTTATTGTGGATGATAATATTGTAAATATGTATACAAAATAATCATTCAATAAATACATATTGATGCTCTAACTAAGACTAAAATTATTTGCATAATAATTAAAATATGTTATATTTTTTACATGACTGAAAATAAATTTTCAAAATTTTATAAGGACGAAAAATTTATTTAACTCCAAAAAAATTAATGATAA
>JBBPBS010000276.1:2834760-2857682 GCA_037974835.1 Cicer judaicum
GGAAAAACGATACAAAAGAGTTTTTACCTTTCCACTCTCAACTTTTTCAAGAGTCCTCTTAAATTCATTTTTATTTTTATTTTTTTTTAAATTAATCAATTTGAACAATTTGTTTGGCTTCACTCAGGAGGTGTAAATATTAATTTAAGATTTTTACATTTTTAGATTAATCAAACTTGGAGACATTAAATATTTATTTGAAATTTTTTGATATGTCCATATTGATTTAGGGTATAAAAAATTTAAAATTAGTATTTACATCTTTCGATAGATCAATCCAGACAAAATCCTTTTGAATTAATTAATTTGAAAGTAGGATTAAAATTCAAAAAATAACAATAATTAAAGGTTTTTGATAATATAAAATGGTAGAAGGAGAAACCTCCAAAATGGAATAATTAACTAGGAATGACTTTAGAAATTTTGGGCTGGATTATTAATTTGGGTTCAATTTTTTTAAAGCTCAGTGACTTCAATCTCATAATTAATCTCAACTGGTATAAAATTCTCAAATTTAGACGTGAATTTGGATGTATACATTATAAAAATCACTAATTTCATACTGTATGTAAATGCACTTTTAGATAACGTACGGTGTAAAGTACACTTGCAAAAAACATTGAAAACTAATAATAGTGAGTTGATGGCGGGGTAGAAAATATTAAAAGTAAGATCACAGATTATTTATAGCAAATAAGACATTATATCTTGTAGGTTGAATTCTAATGGGCCTGTTGAAGGAGATGGCCCAAGTTCAATGAAGAATTTTTGTTCCCATTGACTAAGCTGAACTATGACAAATAGACAATAGAAATCGATTTTAAGTGGTAGAGGTGAGATTAAGTTAAACCAACCAATAGAGTTTATAGTCTAACTTATTCAGGACTAAGATCATACTTTCTTTTAAACAAAAAAAGTTAAGAAGAAGTTTATTTAATTAACAAAGACATACTACAAACCACATAGCATTATAAATAAATATAAATAATATTTTTATATTATTATAATTATTATATTAAATTTTAATTTTTTATTAGATATTTAAATTTTAATAATTTATGTATATTAAATTTATTTAGTTTTTGACATATTTAAATATATTGTTATAAAATAGAATTGAAATATGATGTGTATAAGTCATATTCTCTAAAATGTCATATTGAATATCAAAATTAAACTTAATTTCGTTGATATATTAATTCGTTAACATATTTAAATATATGTTTGATTATTTATTAAAAAATATTAAAATAAAATAGACTTTTAAGTAAACTAACATACTATTTCAAGATTAAACTCAAACTTAAAAAATAAATCTACAACATGCCGTATATCAGACTTGTGTCATGATTTTTTTGACAGGTCGACTCAGATCTAATGAAATTTAATTCACCCTTAATTACTATTTACTACCTACAACTCTTTGTATAAGTATTTTTTATATTTTTGTTTGTAAAATTTTTTTTTTATATTTTTGTTTGTAAAAAAATTAAATCACACGGATGATTATTTATTCTAATTTACACGTAATATTTATGTCCTTAATTATAAGTATATTTTGAAAATATAATGTTTCCTTAAAAATTAAATATTATTTTTAATTATTATATAATTAATTATTTTTTAAAGATACTCTTCATTAATATTACTTAATAGTTAATCTTTGAATATGAAAATTATTAAAGTTTGACACATTCAAATACAAAAAATATTTTAAATACATTTATATATAAATTAGATATATTAAATTATCTATTTGATTTTCTTAATTTTTGTAAATAACAAAAATTCCTTGATTGTAAAAAAGAAAGAAAAAAATATATTTTCCATTATTCCGACTAATATATTGGAATGGAGGAGGAATAAAAGAATGTTATGTTAGAGTCATGGGCACTGTTTCACATTTGAATTTGATGGTAACACCGGAAAGGCAACTCTGAAAAAGCTTGTTGTTATTGTCCCTGGAAGTTCTGTATACGTCACATGTGAAGTGGGTCATTACCATTTATCGCATGAATCGTACTGCTACCAGACAACAAGCCCATCACCTCCTTAAGCATCTCCCTCCGTAGCGTTACGCGACAACATACCATGCACTCAAACAAAATAATTATACTACTTCTACTTCTTGTCTTTCAAAACTTGCATCTTAAACACATGTCACCAAATAATAAATTTAAATTAGTTTCATTTTTTTTATTTATTTAAAATTAAATTTATGTAACATATACTTTTAGATTTTTAATAATATAAAAAGAAAATATCATTAGTTATATTCTAATTTTATGAAAGAATTAAAATTTTGGAATAAAAATAAACTTCTTAAAAGAAATAAAATTGAGAATGAAAATAGTAATACATAATAATTCTAGATTGTTTTAAAAAAGTTGTAGATAAATTACTAATGATCTATTAAAACTTAAAAGCACATATATGTGTATTTCATTAACATTTTCATGAAACGAAATATCTCTAGGACATGGCTCGATAGCTACATGTGATAGTAGATCATTCAATAAATATTTTATAGACTTTAATGTTATTTTATAATTTAAATTGAGTTTAATTTATTTTTATAAAATTATTTTATAAGGTGATAATTGACTCTACTAATAAACATATTTTCTTAATAATATTTTATATAACATGAAACTCTTGTAACATTTTATTATAAAATTTTAGGTTTATTGATTTTCACTGATTTATTTATATTTTTTCCAAGTAAACTAGACCTAACTAGTACTTGGGTCTTTCCCGTTTATTTATGGCTGAACATAATGTATTTTTATTTATTTATTTATTTTTAAAATAAATTAATATAGCAATTTTGATTATAAATATTAAAGTTTGATTACATTTTTATTTCGATAACCAATATATCAAATGCGATATTTACAGAAATTGATTTTGTCTGTAAAATTTAAATTAATAGATAAATATTAATATTATTATATTAAACATTTTTATTCAAAAATAGTAATATATAAGTTTCAGCAACGTTTGTCACTCTATTTATATGCTACATAAAAAGAATAACTTTAATATGATACTTGTTTATGCTTCAATTTTTTATTCTAAAAAGTTACTTTAACGTAAACAATTAATAGTGTATCAGAATTGATATCTTAATTTATTTATAGTTAAGCAAAAGAGTCTTTTAGAAAGGAAAAAATAAAACAAAAGTGTGAAATTAAAATCAATTTTAATACTCAAAAAGAAACAGAATCATATTAACTCGTACAATAAAATCTATTGATTGATGAATGAACTCGTAGAAATATGTAGAGCCACTGCTGACTCAACGTGTGTGTTTGTGTTTGTCTTAACAAGCTTCTCGTGAGTCACCGATTTTTGTTCTTCAACTTCAACTCATCATTTTTCTTAACTCTACTCGAGTACACTTTCCTCCATTATTATCACATTTTTCTCTTCAATTCACTTCAATAAACTCTCCTAATTGAAAAAAATAAAAATGGATTCAGCAATAGGTTCAAATTATGCATCTCTTAGAAACAGTGTGTTCTTGGGTGAGACTTTAAAGGGAAATTTAAGCACAAGATTTCTCACATCACCTAAGTTTTCACAAATTCAAATCAATAATCTTAGAAGCTTTAATCCCAGAAATGGTGCTTCATATTCTGTTCTTACATCAGGGATCAGCGATTTTGAAAAGTCTATGGTATGGTAAATTACTCAATGTAAATTATCATAAAGATAATATATATATTTTTTATTATTATTATTATTATTATTGATTTTTTTCTTCTTCTGGTTTTGGATTTTGATTTTGATTTCAGACATTTCATGAGGGACCCTATTTTGATACTCCTAAAGCAGACCCAAAAAGTGTAGCTTCGATCATTTTGGGTGGTGGTGCTGGAACTCGCCTTTTTCCTCTCACTAGCAAAAGAGCTAAACCTGCGGTATACATAATTTTGTATTAAATATGATTTTTGTCTAAGTAAAATTTTAGATTTTTTCAAGTTTAGTCTCTATGTAAAGTTTGTTCAATTTTAGTCTTTATTTTGCTTTTATATGGACTAAAGACATTTAAATAAAAAAAACATAATTTAGATGAAAAACAATGGACTAAAGACATTCATTTTTTGTATAAAGTTTTTTAACTAAGGAGGAAAATTGAATAGTTTATGTAGGACTAGACTTAAAAAATTGTAGCTTTATAGAGACTAAACATATATAAACTCTATAACTTTTTCTTTTGGAGTGTTTGATGGTTGGATAGTACTAGTAATTGCATTGTGCATATCAATTATTGCAGAGTTTTTTTTTATTTTTTTTTTGGTGAAATTTTGCAGGTTCCAATTGGAGGGTGTTACAGACTCATAGATATCCCTATGAGCAATTGCATCAACAGTGGCATTAGGAAAATATTCATCTTGACACAGTTCAATTCTTTCTCCCTCAACCGCCACCTCTCCCGCTCCTACAATTTTGGTAATGCCTCCACTTTTGGAGAGGGTTTCGTGGAGGTTAGTTAGAGTAACTTATATTATTGGTGAATTGTTTTAAAGGAAGCTGCATTTTTACATTTATCGACATGGAAATGTAACAAGAATGAAAGGTGATGATGATTGTAATGTTGAAATATAATTGTAATTACGTACACACAGGTCTTGGCTGCCACTCAAACATCTGGAGAATCAGGGAAGAAATGGTTCCAAGGAACAGCTGATGCTGTGAGGCAATTTATATGGGTTTTTGAGGTAAGATCTTTGCATATTTGCTTAAAAGTAAAAATACTTATACTGGTTTGATCTTTAGTATAGCTAATGAGTCTGGATTGTCACCCAGGATGCTAAGACCAAGAATGTTGAGCATATATTGATACTTTCTGGTGATCATCTTTATCGAATGAACTATATGGATTTTGTACAGGTGAAACTGATATAATTTCTGATCTAAGATTACAACTAAGGATTTTGTGCCGCACTTTTCCATTTTATAAAACTAATAGTGATTTTGACTTGGGGCTGTCATTGCAGAAACATATTGACACAAATGCTGATATCACGGTATCGTGTATTCCCATGGATGACAGGTATGTCTATATGAAATATCTGCCTGATTTGGTTTCATTCAATCTTTCACAAGCAATGATATCATCTTATCTGTATTGTAGTCGAGCATCAGATTATGGGCTGCTAAAAGTTGACGGAAAGGGACGGATTATACAGTTTGCGGAAAAGCCCAAGGGATCAGAACTGAAAGCAATGGTGAATTAATAGTATCTGAAGCCTGAGCTTTCTTACATCCCTTTTACCTGAATAATTGGTAGTAAGTTTAATTTAATTGTTGCCTAGCTAATGCATAACTAATAACTGCAGAGTGTCGACACAACGCTACTTGGGTTATCTCCAGAAGAAGCAAAGAAACAACCTTATATTGCATCCATGGGTGTCTACGTGTTTAGAACCGAGACCCTACTGAAACTTTTAAGATCAAACTGCTCTACATGCAATGACTTTGGATCTGAAATCATCCCATCTGCTGTGAACGACGATCTCAATGTCCAGGTGAAAAGGAATATCCTTACTGCTTTTCTTTTATAAAATCTTTGAATGATGATAAAGATATTCTCTTTAGGTTTACCAGTAACTAACTTCACGTGTCTGTTTCAATTTGCATTCTCAGGCATATTTGTTCAATGACTACTGGGAAGATATTGGAACCATAAAGTCCTTCTTTGATGCAAATCTGGCCCTAACAGAACAGGTCTGTATATAAAATATCCACTAATTTCTTTTAGTTTCTGTTCATATTTCTCAAGGTCATTCTCACTGACTAAAATGGTATTCAGCCAATCCAAATGTTTTTGCATGGTTAGAAGTTTGACTAAAAGCAAGTGTTTGGGAAACTATAAACTCTAGAATCGAAATTTTGTCTTACTACAGAGCTATGGAGATTTTCATGATTTAAAAGCCTTAATTGTATAGTACTGATGTTTTTGCTGATAGCCATGCACTTGATAATGCAACCGACAAAAAGTGAATATGCGATTTTACTTTGGAACAAGTTTTTGTTTGTAAGGATAAGTGCAGCAAATTTGTTGATCATTTGTGACATTACTTGCAGCATCCAAAATTTCAATTCTATGATCCAAATACACCTTTCTACACTTCCCCAAGATTCCTACCACCCACTAAAGTAGAAAAATGCAAGGTATTTTATCCAGCTTTTACAAGAGAATTTATGCTGAATATGAATGCTTGATTGATTTCTGTTGTTGATAGTACTATAAGAATGATGAATTGATTTCAATAGATCGTGGATGCAATTATTTCTCACGGTTGCTTCTTGAGGGAGTGTAGTGTTCAACATTCTATTGTCGGAATACGTTCACGTTTAGAGTCTGGTGTGGAGCTTCAGGTATACATTTGTACTTCTTTTTACTTGCCACTTTTTTGTTTGTTTTATTGGGAATGAGATACACGACGGCCCTTAGTCTGTGTTCTACACTCCTATATTCACAAATTTATCTTATGACCTTAATCTTCCTATTTGTTTTGCCAATTTGTAAGATTTAATTTTAACTATTTCTTAAAAGAAAGAAGAATGTACTTTTAGCTCATTAATTGTATTCCTTTTCATCTTCTTGGTGGATTTTGTGATCTAGGATACTATGATGATGGGTGCTGATTACTATCAAACCGAGTCTGAAATTGCATCTCTGCTGGCAGAAGGGAAGGTCCCAGTTGGGGTTGGAGAAAATACCAAAATCAGGTAAAATCATGTCACATAAAAATCAAGAAGAACATGTAACAATCCAAGCTGACCATGCTTGCCAATGTACATGTCAACATTAAATGGCGCTCTCTTTCTTATTTTTGATAATTGTATTCTTTGAGTTTTTTTTAAGGAATTGTATTATCGACAAGAATGCAAGAATCGGAAGAAATGTGATCATTACAAATGCAGATGTAAGTGTTGTTTCAAAATCTTGCTTTCAGAAACTTCAGCAAAAGATTTTGACTGATGGTGTATAGTATTTCATTATCTAAACATCTCTGCTGATTTAAACATGTTGACTTCTCAGGGTGTTGAAGAAGCCGACAGAACTAAGGAAGGATTTTACATTAGGTCAGGTATCACAGCTATACTGAAGAATGCAACAATTAAAGATGGAACAGTTATATGAAGCACTTCCAAGTTCAAATTATCAATTAGATCTCTCTCTAGAGTTTAGACATAAATCTTGAGTACAATAGTTAACTTGCTGATACTTACGAAGTCGAAATGCTTGCTTGTAACAAGCTATTTTCCAAATAAAAACTTATCATCAGTTTCCGAATATAAATATCACTGATAACTATATCTTATTTCTATCAGTCGTTACATATATGTTGATTGTTGAGTATTACTTTGGATTTCTTACAGTTGCTGTATAGTGCAAAGAGAGAGTAGGTCTATATAGCATTTATAGGACACTTGTATGAGTCAGTTCCCTCCCTTGGCACGAGCATGCCATTGTAACCTTCTAATTTCCCTTTGATTTGTTCCACTTGTCAATGTTTCTGAGCCGGGCATACATCTTGCGAATTCGGTTTAGTTTTTGAGACTCTTGAGCAATCAAAGTGGCTGTGGAGGGGTTCTCATCTAAGACCACCTCGTAACCGTCTCGGAAAGAATCCATCCATTTAGCAAGAAGTTGCCAAAATAAGCCACCGGCAGCAGCCCCGCCACCACTTGCTGATGAATATATCGCGGAATATACCGTATTGAAAAACTGGTCTCTCAGTGTTGAGTTGTAAGTGGAAATGCCAAACTCAGCAAATAGAAGGGGCTTGTGAAGGATGTTCTGTGCATCTTGGATGTGTTCATTGAGCCAGCCACCTAAGAAAGATACTTGGTCTTCATAGCCTGAATTTGATAACCTGCTCATGGGAAGTAAAACAAAACTAAATCACTATCCACTGTCATAATTCATTAACAATAACAACCTTAATATCAACGTTTAGAGATTTTTTTGGTTTTAATCATCTGATTCTCATGTGAATAGGTCTTAGTAATCCAAAATTTGGCTGGACAACAATTAAGGATCTATTTTACCATAATACAACTTTGCAAATAATATAACTATCAGTGTAAGATATTAAGAGTTTAAGAGATACTAGTATTACCTAGCTAACTAACAGTAGCATAAGTATGGGACTGTTTAAACTTTGAACAAAGTTTTTTAATCTTTATTATGCTTTGTATTTGTACAAAATAACTAGCAATCATATCATCACTCTGCGATCAAGATCTTGTAGTAAATCTATAAATGATAAAAGTAATAATCAATCCTATTATAATAAAATATAATATCACTATTTTTTTTATTGCAGAATAGAATTTCACTATTAAAAGTGAAATAATCTATTTTTCTACTTTTTTTTGTCTGTACAACATATAGGTTTAACGTTGTTTATCACTTTTTCATTTTTTTTAATACTCTTATTACATTTTTCTCGTATAAAATTAAATTTACTTTCAAAAGCTTAGATCCTTTGGATTTTAAAATTAATTCTTTTCAATTTTATTTTATTTGCACAAAGATTTCCTCTTTCTCCCTACATCACAATTGCTCTAGTCTCTATTCTTGAAAGTGACTCAATAATGTAATCACTCTCCATTAAAAAATGTCACTATCAATATTCTTATTATCTTTTTGAAGAATTTATATTAAAATAAAACGACGGTATTTTGCTTAAGGAAGTTTAAAGTTCATACATATCACTTACCCGTGCAGAGATGTTAACTTGTTTTACACTAAAGTGCCCAAGTATGTGGCTCTACAGTTTGAAATCTCGATCCCCTCAATTATTATTTCTATATTTTTTATTTTATTTTGTTATATTTCTATTAATAAAAGAATAAACCTTAAAAGTATTAATTGAGGTTTAGATTTAATTTATAAGGACTATCGCTATATTTTTTTTAAAACATGCATCAAATTACATCTTACTAAGTACATATTTGTGGAGATATTTTAAGAATAAATATGACAAAATGAAATCACTATATGATTTAATTAATTGTATATGTAAAAAATGTATATTATTTGTGCATAATAATTAAGTTAATCTCTTCTAAAAACAATTAAGTTAATCTCTTGATGTTTGATAAAATACTAGTACATGACTGACAAATTATGAATTTTATTGAATTTGTTTATAAATAAATACTAACTAAATATTTTTTGTCAAAATAATTTTTTTTATTCATGTAAAAAAATGAAAAAAAAATTTCGTAAATCTAATTCAATTAATAAATATTAAAATTGTTGGATAAGATATTATATTATGAATTCAAATTTGAGCCAGATATATATGATTTTCTTTATTATTTCATTTAATATATAAAAAAAATTGAAATAAAAACTCAAACCATTGATCTGGGTAGGAGTGTAATGTTGCAAAATCGATGGTGGGAATTTGGTTGTTTGCAATGAAATCGGTTCCTACTTGAAAGTTTGGGTTAGACTCTGCCTTTGATTGCCCGTAGAAACCCTCTAAACCCGCTTCAAGTAAGTGGTTTCCATCAATGGATTTCAAGTAAGATGCCATCTCATTAATCCAACCCTGTTAAAAAAACAAACATGCGGAAAAGACCACTACCGTAAAAATTATATTTAATTGTATTGTTGGTTCTTTATTTTGTATGAATAGCAAAAATAGTCTTCTCATTTTATTTCTATGAAATTTTGGCTCTTAAATAAAATTTTAGTTCAAAACTTGATAAAGTTTCATTTTTTTTAAGTTGTACTACAATATTTATAATCATAGATCTCAGGATTGTTCTACCACGAGATCTTGAGGCATGATGTGACTTAAATAAACGCACAAAAAAAAATTAAGTTTCAAACTAAAATCCTATTTGGAGACCAAAACTAAAAAAAAAACGAAATAAAAAAATATTTTTGTGAGTCAACTAAAATAAAAATCAAAACTATAATTAAGTCTAAAAATTATTTAACTCGTTCTATTTTCATTTACTTTGTTATTTTATTTGACAACGTGGTAATACATATTAATAATATGCTGACAAAAATTTCAATTAAAAAATAAGATTTATATTGCACACATTAAGTCAAATATGGTTTACCTGAACTGAATTTCCTGAGTGATCTGAAGGGCATCTAATCTCATTCATAAGCTCCCAAGCCATTATAGTAGGATCATCTTTGTAAGCAACTCCACTTAGACTGTTACGTCTTGTAACCACACTCTATAGTAATATATAACAACAAGCACATA
Source organism: Cicer judaicum (assembly GCA_037974835.1). Lineage (NCBI taxonomy): Eukaryota > Viridiplantae > Streptophyta > Magnoliopsida > Fabales > Fabaceae > Cicer > Cicer judaicum. The sequence goes on from JBBPBS010000276.1 coordinate 2,845,017, forward strand.
GAAACTCTAATATTATTATTATATCTCAATATATATAGATAAAAAATATTATCATTCTTTGCACCAAAAAAATATATTATTATCCTCAATATCTCTGTTTTACATATTTAAAAAAGACTAAAAATATATTACACGTGAGTGTCATTCATGGCAACTATTAGGTGGGAACATATTTTGGTTGAGATAATTGGCGGAAACGTTAATTTGATCGATGCTCTTAAAAGGGGGACATTTTAACTCAGTTAGAGCAATTTTAACCACAAATATAAGTGAATGAGGTCCATGAAAAATTTGACCAACCATGGCAAAGTCAGAAGCATTATTATATTTGTGTCATAATAAATTTGTCGTTTAATGAGAGGAATTTCTCTTTCACTCATTTTCTTCCATATGCTCTTTTTGTGATTGATTCCTCACTTTTATACATTACTCTATTACAAACATTTTCAATGGAATGCAAGAAACCTCATATTAAATAATAAAACTTCACTCTCTTTTTTTCCCTTGATAAAAAATTAATCATGAAATCAATGTAACCTTATGTCTAGATCCCCACACTTCCCATCCTTCTGACCATACACTTTTCTTGACCTCTCCACAAGCAAACAAGCATAGTATAAATGGCAATGGGAAAAACAAAATAACGAGAATAATTTAAATTACCTTGATGTGATTTTTATAGTATCCCTTCACTATAGAATTCGTGAAGAAATCATCTTCAGAATTTATGGACTGACCCTGACTCCTTGCCCATTCCACATATTGTTTCTTTCCTCCAAAATTCTCATAATTGTTCACCAAACTCAAAACCACTTTGATCCCATATCTTCTTGCTTCAGCTATTACAAAGTCCAATCCCTTAAATTTTATTTTTAATATCCAACAAATACAGAGCAAATAATCAGGAATGAACAACTAGTATACGAGCACAAGTAAAATAAATATTTTTATACAAAAAATAGAGAAGGGAAAAATTATAGTAATTAATTAAACTGACACTCATAAGTATTTTTCTTTAACAATTATTGTAAATAAATTTGAATTTTGTTCATTAAAACTACAATGTCAAATTATTATTATTATTATTATTATTATTATTATTATTATTATTATTATTATTATTATTGTGGTGGTCTACGGAGTGGCATGTATCTGCGAGTTAGTTTTTGGAGTATTTTAAAAGAGATAATTCTAAGGATTAAGTCTATATTTTAATATATATATATATATATATATATATATAATATTTAAAAATATATATATATATATATTTATGTTCATTTATTATGTTTTTTTTTAATATTTTTAAAATATTAAAATATAAACTTAACTCTCTAAAATATTTTTCTTTAAAATCCAATTCGCAAAAAGACTCCTGTGTTAAAAAGTTGGCATTGGAATTTCAAGGGACATAATTTAAATATCATATGAGAGAATTGTAAAATAGTAATTAATATCACTATTATTAATAATAATTTTTCTTTCCTCAATTAAAAAAATTACTATAATTATAAAATAAATTAAAGATTTAAAAAATGGAGGTGAAAATTGAAGAGTAAATGAATTAACCTGGAACATATCCTCATTGTAGGATCCAGGAGAATATTGTAGTGGTTTATAACCACCATCACTAAAAGCCCAAGTTCTTGCTATGTTAAGTCCACGATTTGAAGCCTCTTGAAACGTTGATGAAACCTTGTTTCTTTGAGATGGATCAGAAGCAACATACATTAACCAATATGCATTAAAACCATTTGCATAATAGGGGCTTCCGTTTAGCATTAGTTGCACTCCTCTTGTTTTCACAAACTCTCTGTCTGCTTCTACGTGGAATAGTGATGAGAATGCATAGAAAACTAGAATTACAAAGAACTTATCCTTCATTGTTATTTTGTTCTTTTACTTCACTCTTCCGTGTATTATAGTTTCAATATTTATGATGGAAATTGGAGAAAATACAATTGGGGCTTGCCGGCCTAGTCTGGGGGTGGTGTACATAGCAACTAGGAACCAACCACAAAGCCTCACGATCACGAGTGACTATTGGTACGTACATACGGGGCCACCATATACTTTATTTATTAAGTTCACATGATGTCGTATGAGTATGCAGCATGGAAAAATAAATTTTTTCAAGAGACATCCGAACACTTCAATAATACTCTGAGATAAAAAATAAATAAAGAGAGTGATTTAATAGATGATGTACATTAGTAACGTGATAGGATAAAAGAGATTTTAAAAAATAAAATTAAATAAGTGTATGATAATAGTAGGTGTCATTGTTGATGGAAAAAATGTGTGGGGATTAAAATCACATGCTCTTAATACCATACTAAAGTTGGGATTTTGTTTTTAATTATTTTTTAAGTTAGGACATCCTCACGTTTGTGTGTGTATTATTTATCTAAATTGGAATTCTTTATATTTGATAAATTTGTCTTTATCCAGCTTTTAATAAATAATTCTCCCTTATTTAAAGAAATTTGATTTATTTATTAATCTTTATTTAAATACATTAGTGAAGTTAGATAATTTATTTTATAAAAAAAAATGTTCTAATATAAATATATTTCATTTTTTAGATAAAAATTTGTTTGGTTTGACATAAGGGATAAATAAAGATATATTTGTTCAAAGAATGAGCATTCTTGCGGACGAACAAAATTTAATTAAATTTATGTTTGAGTCAAGTAAAAGTGAGATATTTTAAATTATTTATAAATTATTTTTATTGATTATTCCACAATTCCCTCCATATCCTCCTAAAACGAGAGAATGAAAATTCTATCAGCATACTAAGTGCGACTTAGATTTTATTTTTAACTCTAATGTTTTAATCTTAAGTATCGTACAATACTTTTAAATGTAATATTTAGTTTGACATAAAGATAATGTAAATAGTCATTAAAAGAAATTGCCGTTCAAGATTTAATTGTTCAATAAGTGATGATTAAATCATATTTTTATATATTAAATAACAAATAAAGTAAAAAAATTATGATAACAAAAATAAAAAAAAAAATAAAAAAAATGCGTTGTTCCAAGCAAAGCATAAAATTTAAAAGATTAATAAATTTGAAAGAATAAAGTTATAATATATATTATAAATATTTTTCTTATTTTTTTAAACTAAAATTTTCTTTCAATTTTTCTCTTCTTTAAGCTTATTTTTTATAATCTTATGGATAGAATATTTGAAAAAAAAAAACCAAAACTTAGAAATTTTTTTTTTGTATGTTTGTAAAAAAATTAATAAATAGCTCTAATAATTGAAATATTCTCTTATTCAATAAAGCATAAGGTAAGATGAATAAATTATCAGAATAATCTTGTTATCTTCATACCAACCAGAAATATTGGAATCGCAACCACAAATCTCGGAATACAAACTTTTGAAACAACTTGACGAGTACAAGCCTATTTATAGTTGTAGGAACAATACACCGCTGGAAACTTAACCCTCGCTTGATAGTTGTGGTGGATCAAGAGTAGTAACTTTCATTTTTTTGTGTTTATTTTTAAAATATTAACCTCCACATTCATTTAAAAACATTAAAAAAATATATGAATAATTATTTTATCAAATTATTCTAATTTTTAAGGTATAATTAAATAGTGAATAATATTATATATTAAAATTTTAAAAATGATACGATATTTAAACATAAAAAAATTGATGTATTTTTTAGAAGAAATTTGATATATTTTATTTGATTGAATTGTGTGAATTATATGATTTGTAAAAATTATGTGACTTGTAAAAATTGATATAGTATAATGTGATATTATTTTTTAATTGTGAATTGTTTTAATTAATATGTATATTTTTTTAGGAGTGACAGTGTATTTAAACATAAAAAAAAATTGATATATTTTTTCGAGAACAAATTTTTTGACAAAGATAAAAATTATAAAATGAATATATTTTATTTGATTAAATTGTGTGAATTGTGTGACTTGTGAAAGTTGAAATTCTATTTTTTTTCAACTTGTCTACTATATATGAATTGTGTGATATTCTAAAAAAAATTATATGATTTTATTTCAATTATAATATTTAAATTTTAATTATAATATTTCAATTAATACTTATAGCTCCCGGCTCCCCAAATATGTTGTGCAAGATCAGTTATTGGTAACCCGTAAGAGATTGTACAAGTAGAATGGCTAAATAACTTTTAAAACTCAAAATTCATTAGTTTATTTACATTTAAAACAAATAATTAATACATAATTGTTATTATATTTTTAAAATAATAAAATATATTTTCAATTTTCAATTTAAATATCATATTTCGATTTCAAATATAGAACTTTGATATATTCTTCAACATCACTAATATAATTATTTGTTAATATTTAAAATGTAATTCAATAGAATGTTTGGAAACGCAGTATGTTTTTACAACTAAAAATTAGCACAAATTTCGACTTGATAGTAAACGAATTATTGTTTTTAGTTAAAAACAAGGACGCAATTTTAGATAATATGTATTTTACTAAAATCAACGACAAACTCACATATAATTGATTAATGACATGTGCCAACTGCCAACTTAGCCGCCTCTCAATCTAGCCACTTTCTTCTTGATCCATTTTATTTATTTAGAGTCAATTTTTAGTTTTAAATTATTGTACTAAACTATTTCAAATGTCTTAGTGCAAAGTTGTTTTTATTTTTCATTTTATTTTAGTATTTGTTTAGTTTAAATTTAATCTAATATAGATCGATATTTAGTTTCATCAATATTACATCTCCATAAACTTGATATTTCATACACTTCAGTTTTTATAACATGTATAAGTTTTGTCAAATTTATAATCAAATTTCATTTTTATGTTAGTAACATAAATGTTGTCAGTTTTATTTATAATTTTATCTTTTTTATTTTAATTTTTAGTGACTTTAAATTATTTTGTTTTCTATTCATATAATTTGTAGTGATTTGAATAAATTAATATTTTTTTAGTAAAGATATATATATATATATATATAATTTAAAATAAATAAATGAAGTGACTTAGGTATAAATAAATGGAAAGATGGCATAAAATGAGACAAAACATTATTCAGAAGTGAAGCTAAGAAAAAGAAAAAGCAGCAAGTGTGGGTGGTTTGTAGTTTGTACACAAGAAGGGGGTAGAGAGAAGAAAATGGCTGTGATCACTGCCCACACTTACAAACCCTACCTCTCTCACTCTCCTCCCAATCTTCGCCATTCCTCTCCCATTTCCGTTTCTTCTTCTCCATTTCCAATCAAAAGAACAATACCATGCCTCGCCTCTTCCGCTCTCCCAGCCGAATCACCTCTCACCGGTAATCTCACCTTCGATGTCATCCGATTACATTTTCAGATTTAAATTTCATCAAATTAGGGTTTATTATACATTTCAACTAACATATACTATAATATACCTTTTTATATTCTCTTATTTAGTAAAGTAGAAATCTTGATTTAAATATCTCTGTTGAGTTTTGAACAAGTGTTTTTTTTGTTTTGTTTACTCAAACAGCGAAAGTTGGAAATGCGAAGAAAGATTTTCTTCACATAGATGATTTTGATAAGGAAACTATTTTGAAGATATTGGATCGAGCTATTGAGGTGAAGGCATTGCTGAAATCAGGGGATACGACATTTCGTCCATTCGAAGGGAAGACAATGTCAATGATATTTGCTAAGCCATCCATGAGAACTAGGGTTTCGTTCGAGACTGGTTTTAATTTGTTAGGTGGCCATGCTATTTATTTAGGACCTGATGATATACAGATGGGTAAGCGAGAGGAGACTCGTGATGTTGCTCGTGTTTTGTCTCGATATAATGATATCATTATGGCTCGTGTTTTTGCTCATCAGGTATGGTGATCACTTAGATTTGCTCGGTTGCTTTGTTTAGTTATATTTGATATTGTGTTTGGAAGTGCCAAGGGAAGCAGTTGGCTTCACTTGGCATAGGGTTCAATATGTGGCTCTGTAATTTGAAAAACAGCTTTGCGTTTGTAAGTTTAATTCTCTATGTACTTAGATGTATCAGATCATCATTCAGACCATGATTTATAGATGAGTCTAATGCCAACTTTGCGGAAAGAGTAATTGAGAGAGTGGTCTTAATATGTCATTAATTCTCTATATTCTTTTGAATGTGTTATGCATTAATTGAATTGCAAAGGAGGCATGCATAAAGTCTGATTGTAAATACATCCCAGGATTATTGCTATATCCTGTAGATAAGAATCTCTCAATATAGACCATGCATAAATTGATGGAGTAAAGTGAAATAAATAACTGAAGAACAATACGTGGCTTTATTATTTGTGTCCTGTACTGTATAGGTTGTGTGTATAGTGTTGGATTAAATGTAGTGCTAACATGAGACCTTGAAAAGACTTAGCAGAATCTATCGCTAACATGAGACCTTGAGAAGACTTAGCAGAATCTATCTGGATTATTTGATTATTACCAATCTCTTACAATTTTAGTTGGCCTAGTCTCAAAATGAAAGCAGCTGCTTCGTAATTGTGAGACTTGCCATCTAGCTGGGACTTGTGTGTAATTTATATCTGCTTCAGAGATGTGCATAATCTTTCTGTCAATAAACAAGCACTTTTGGTTTATCCCCCTTTTTATTTTAATATTTGCAGGACATACTTGATCTTGCAAAGTATGCAAGTGTCCCAGTCATCAATGGTTTGACAGACTACAACCATCCCTGCCAGATAATGGCTGATGCCCTTACTATGATTGAGCACATCGGTCGGTTTGAAGGAACCAAGGTCAGTTTGTGTTGTTTGTCTTGAATAGGTTGCTTCTTTCTAATTCTCAATGGCATTTGTCAGAGAAAGCCTGATCATATATTTGCGATATGCATGTCAGGTTGTCTACGTTGGAGATGGAAATAATATTGTCCACTCATGGTTGTTGATGGCAGCTGTAATTCCTTTTCACTTCGTTTGCGCGTGTCCAAATGGTTTTGAACCTGATCCAAAAACAGTGGAGAAGGCAAGGAAGGCTGGAATCAGCAAGATTGAGATAACTAATGATCCCAAAGAAGCTGTTAGAGGAGCTGATGTTGTGTATTCAGATGTCTGGGCCAGTATGGGGCAAAAGGAAGAAGCTGCATACCGTCGCCAAGTGTTTAATGGATTTCAGGTACATAATATAATATTGTAGTCGCAAAGGATAATGTTTTTTAGCATAAACAAGATATATTTTGATAAGTTTGTAGGCAGTTTTTTTTTTTTTTTTACTGTAGCCACCTGGGATTTAACTTAGACAGGGGAGGTTGGCTGTTGAACAATAGTTAGGATAGAGTAGATTGTCCAACACTGCGAAAGTCGGATGTCACAACACTCCTTCTATAATTTTCTGCCTTTATTTTGGATCTGTGGCCCTAAATGGTGGTGAGTTTGTGAAATGTTTGAGTTGTATAATTAATGCACACGTGAAATCATTCCTTAGGTGGATCAAAAACTTATGGATATGGCTGGTTCAAAGGCATTTTTCATGCACTGCTTACCGGCAGAAAGAGGGGTGGAGGTGACTGACGAAGTTGTGGAAGCTCCATATTCAATAGTCTTTCCTCAAGCTGAGAACCGAATGCATGCACAAAATGCCATAATGCTCCATGTACTTGACAAGTAGCTGATTAGATGATATTTTGGTTTGAGCAATGTTAGTAGTGTACACTTTCAATAAATTGTTTTGGACTTTAGGCTAGTGTTCACTTGTAACAGTTGGTTTTAGGCTTCCAGCAACATCAGTATAAAAATTGTTGGAACTTGAGTTGCGTTTGTATTATGACTAGCCACTGAAGAGTAGCTGAGTCTTTTGAAAATGCTAGTATAAAATTTTGTTTTCCCATTTTAAGCTATCAGCCTATCACAGTATACGTCATTTTGATTTAAGGCGTATGACTAGCCTGAAGTAGTAATTCGAGGGAAGTATCAATCTCTCATAAAGATAATAATAATGATAATAATATTAATAATAATAATAAGATAAAAGGAATATGCTTTGGAGTCTGACAGATTTTTTTGTTGATGTTAGCTATTGATTTTTCAGATATGCTAGGTATTTGAGTAACAGGAAGATGTCGATATAATCCATGAGAATATTTTAAATTAGCTAGTATATGAAAATATAGCATTAAAAAAATATGTAGAATTATAAAATGTTATATACAATATGAAATAAAAATATTTCAAATTGTTATAAAAGTAGTTGTAATACTCCGTTTCTATCTACATGATTTTAAGGTTGTATTGGGCCATTCCCATATTTATTTATTTATTTATTTTTAAAACAGTACCATATTTACTACATAATTTTTTAAAATTAAAATATATAATAAATTTGATGCATAATCACTTTTTTTATTTATTTAGAAAATGCACAATCTCTTCTTGGTGTCTTTTTTCCCTCTAAATAGTTTTTCATTTCTTGAATAAAATGGATATGATCTTAACTCATATATACTAGTTAAAGAGGAAGAGTTCTTCTAACACCAAAAAAAATAAAGAGTAAGAATTAGGGTTGAGAACATATTTTATGTCTATGAAAATGGCTCTTTGTTCTCAGTTTTGGTTTACCTAGAACTTCACGAACTAAACCACATATGAAAGTACATTATTACCAATGGCAAAACATTTGAACAAGCAGCCTCATCTCTGATACTCTTTGTACACAGCTCATCAGAAGTTAAAAAAATATAGACCCAAAAATTGAAGTAAAGTTCAACTCCGTAGTTAATTAATACACGTGTTTCCACCAAAAATATCTAGCCTCCAAACCAGCCATAAATTATAATGGCAGTCGTTCCAATTGAAAGTAAGAGATGAATAGTAAAACTAAAATTGAAATACAAATGCGAAAGGGAAAAGGAAAAAAATAAGAAGAAAGCAATAAGTTAAACAAAATTGATAATAATCATTTGCATAAGCCATCAGGCGTGGGAAGACCCTTGACTTGCATCTGCTTGTACATCCATTGCCAATTCTCTGATGTCACCTCACCGCCAAGAGAGCGGATTACAGATCCACCACTGCATGTACCTACTTTGCAGGATTCTTCTAGTGACAAACCCTTAACCACTCCGTACAAAAATCCACTTGCAAAAAGGTCTCCGGCTCCAGTAGCATCAGTTGCTTTTGATTCCCCTATGGCCGAGACACGTATCATCTGACAAGTAAAAATATTGGTTGGTAAATGATAGTTACAATTGATCCGTCAATCCTTCCTTTCAGCACCTATACTAAAATGCCAGTTGACACAATGACCAAGTGACAAGATAGTACAACTATAGAAGGACCACAATGTGCTTAAACAACATTCATCACGTCAACGGCAAACAATTTTTTTCCAAAAATGAGTCCCATGATGCTAGTGTTGGTCAATCTTTACTGATAAGAATGATGAATGGTGAGGGATGTTCAATGAAAGATCATAAAAAAAGCAGAATGCTGCAGAGTACACCCTTTCCTCATAAGAAGTTTGATATATTTGAGTGATTGATGGGAATCGAAAGAATGCAAATTTTGAGTTTATTATACAAAGAACAAATGAACTAGCAGTAAAGCTTCAGCATTCTGAAATCGATTTTATAAAAGGAAGCAGAATTTTAAACCAAATCCCTACAAGGTGAAATTAGCTAAACGGTGTCTTGTTAATTATCGTGTCTTGCGGTACATAAACCAACTGCACACATTAACAAAGAGGGGAAAATAATTGTAGAAGGAGCCAAGCATAACATATTACACAGAAGGACCGCAAAAAACTAACAAACCTCCTTCCCATGTTTAGCAATGCACCCATTAGAGCCCAATGTTACCACAGCCCATTGGCAGTATTTGGCAAGAAATTCTACTGCAGCTATCGGATCAACATTCTGTTCGCCCCTACAATTCAGCAAAAAGTAAATTTATATCAATGATATAAAAATATATAATGCACATAAAATGAAATAAAGGAAGTCAACAGCTTGAAAACTAAATAAATTGATTCTTCATAAAAGGATATCTTCATATAAAGCAGGTTGAAAGTGACTCCTATCGACAGTCACCTTAAAAGTTCAGTTGCCTCGTCTTCATTGGCAAAGCAGAGGTCTATGCTTCCAGATTCAAGCAACTTCAGAAGTGGTAGCTTAAAGTTCCTGACCATCTTGCCAAAATAAAGAGATCATTGTGTGTGAGAAATGAAATGCTTACATAAATTATGCAAATGATTCTTAAAAATAAAATTTGCCTACATTCACATGTGAGACTTCATAGAGAAGAATATGATCTTGTAAAGCAAATGACAACAACAAATCAAGCATGTTCAGTAATTGTTTGGGTGAAATTGTGAATTAAATGGCTAGTGATTTTACTGATTTAGTAGTAGCTCTTCATCAGAAAAACCTACTAGAAAGGAGCTAAATTTTCTTTTCATGAAACCTTTATAGCCAATCTTTTAAAAATAACTTTTGGGGATGGGAAAGTCTGAGTGGAAGTGCAAATAAAATACCTCAAAACTGGCCAAGTCCAAGGAAACAAGAAGACCTTCCTGTTTGGCCAAAGCAATGGCTGCCTGAATAACTTCAAGGTTGAAAACTGCATATCTCAACACCAACCACTGAAATGTAAATATATCAACAACTAAGTTCACAGAGAACCCTTAGATGATATATTAATAGTAGTGGTAGATCTAAATGGATGAACAGAACAGATGAAGAGCAACTTATTAGTATATTTGTAGAGACCAGATACAAGGCCAACGCACATTCATTTCATTTTACAGTACATTATAGTGGAATAAACAAATAAAAATATTAACAAAGATTGCTTGAACCTAATAATTTAAATCCCTGCTATAAAAACGTTCACAAAATTTTAATTGATGAAGTGAACCTTGGAGCCTTTGAAATCCTCGCTAGTCAATTCTTGAGCCTACCAAAAAGAAACAACGTATAAATCAAACTTTCTCTATACTCAAATTCAATTATAAATAAAATTGACTAATTACAGAGATATAATAAAGGATAAATATTATTTAACCTCTTTTAATTATTTAGATGTAATAAAAAGTTGCATTTTCCAAACTACTAATGATTTTTACTTGATTTTGTACAAGAACTTGTAACTTCTTTTTTGCTGATATTTGAATCCAAAGTAACAACAAAGCATCCATAAAGGGGAAGTTCTAACATGAACCACGTTCCACCATGGAGCAATATTTGAAAAATGTTTTAATTTAAACTCCAACAACCAGACATAGTATCTTTGAAGTAGACTTTATCTTCGTTTTCCATACTGGGATAGTAACATAAATGATACTGATTCAATAAAAGTAAAGGAAAACAAATATTTATCCATAGAGACAAGGAGGATCGTGAATTATTACTTCTGAATAGAAACCAGTACATGGTGGACCACTTATGAGGGTGGTTGAGATGAGACAATACCTGAACTTTAACAGCATTTGAGAGACATGGCCGCATGGTACGATTACCCAATTCATCGACCAAGCAAACACATTGTGCAGTGTGTCCTTTCTTCTTACGGAGTCTAGAAAGATCAACACCATTGGAAGACATATTATTGACAAATAACTGTCCCTGTTCATCATCACCACAAGCCCCAATAATACCAGTGGAAATTCCAAAACCACTACTCAAACCACGAATTGTATTAGCAACACTTCCACCAGCCATAGTTTTCATCATTGAAGAATCAGACTCATTCGAATTATTATTTTTAGATTTAACTTCCCTCAGTATATATTCAAGCTCTTCAATTGCAACCTAAATAAAATAAACACCAAATTAAGGGGAAAAAAAAAGATAAGGAATTAATTGAATCCACCATAATACTATTATATGTTAGAAGAAAATATAAAAAAGAAAAACAAAATTGAATACAGACGGGAATGGAGCCACCACGTTCGCCGGGAATTCTATCGAGCAAAGACAAATCAACGTGAGCGACGTTATCAACGAGTGCAGATGGTTGAAGACCCAAAATGAAGGGTGCTTCGATTTGAATTTCATTGTTTTGCTTCTTACTAAAGCTTTCGGCTACCATTGCCAATTACTTAGAATAGAACCGAAACAGAAGAAGCTGAGGGATATTTTTTCTCTTCAAATCTATGTATCTTCTACAAAACATGAACGCAGCGCCATCGAATCACATTCACAAATTTATTCTATAAGGCGCCACACATAAACCCTTTTTTTTTTTGTTTCTCTTTTTCACTCCATGTAAATCGCAACAGATTGCGACTAACACTACAGGATTTGTGATAATCACACTTTTTACGTCTTCTTTCCATAATCATTTTTTACTCGTCACTTTTTTTTTTTTTTTTTATTAAATAAGATTTAACGTCTTTATTTTGGTTTATTTATGACAAAATCAAAATAAATGTTATTGTCACCAAAATAATATAAAATTCCGTGTTAAATAATTTCGAATGAGACTAGTAAAGAAAATGATATTAGTACAATAAATAGTGTAAACCATTACAAAATATACTAATATAGGAGTTCGTGCAGGAATACTTTATCCGTTTTATATATGATATTAACTTTTAAATTTAGAATGATACTTTATATAAATTTAATTTATAATGTATTATCATTATATTATTATATATTTGTATTTTTTGTTTTGTGTTAATGATATTATAATAT
>JBBPBS010000276.1:2858058-2919921 GCA_037974835.1 Cicer judaicum
CATTTTTTTTAACTAAATCTAATATTTTTTAGAAATATTTATTAAAAAAAAATATCATTTTATAATTCTAGTAAAATAATTAAAGTCGAATATTTAGAGTGTAGTAAACAAAAAAAATCGAAATGTGTGTCTAATTCAGATTCACAAAATTTTTAGTTTTTAGTTAATGTGTTTATACAATTTTTAGGTATACTACAAAAACAAATAATAATAAAACTAAAAGAAAACTTCATATAAGAAATTTATTATAATTTACCCAATAAACTTAACTTTGTATTATTGTTATAAATCAAATGCATGAACGATATTTCTTAATATACATAAAAAAACAACATTTCTTAATATACATACGTAAATTTAGTTATTTTTACTTTGAATTCATTCAAGAGGAAGTATATGCTAAGATTAATGACGAGTAATAATGATAACAAAAATTAGTGCATCTCCAATATCATCTAATAATGACGAGAAATGTTTATGCTAATTTATCTAACATTTCACTTTACTCTCAATTAGGAAGTTTAGGAGGGAAAATCAGGGAAAGATTTTCGATTTTTACTTTATCTTCACAAAGCTTTTCGATTCTTACTTTAAAGAATTTATCTTCACAAAATCGAAGACATAATCTTATCTTCAATGAAGTCTTTGTAAAATTCTTTAAAGTGAAATTATCTTCAGGGAAAGATTTTGCGAAAGTAGAATTTATATAATACTCTCAAAATTTAAAATTTAAAAAGATTTTGTGAAGATAAATTCTTTAAATCTTTTTTCGATTTTTATAATACCCTCAAAATTTAAAATATATTAATTATGAACATTCTCTTCTCATTTTCTACTTGAATTTTTTTTTTTTTCCAAATAGGGTGGAAATTTTCTTTTGCTCTCGTCCCTTCCCCCATGCACTCCCTCCCCAAAACTTCCAAACTGAAAACTGTCTAAGCAAGAACAAATTTTGTTCTTTAACTTTTTAAAAACAAAAGAGTTTTTAAAAAGTATAATCAAACAGGCCCAAGTCTCCAGTTTAGTCTTCTCTAGCATTCTAATCTAAGTCTTCAGATGAATAAATCAAAGAATGAGAGTGGAATCAACCAAGCACCATGAATGATTTTCTTTTGAGCTTGTGCCCCTACGACCCAACATAGAATTTCTTTTAGATGAACTCAGTCTTTACACTCTCTGGGTCTAATAGCAGACAATCCACTGAATATAAAAACACAGGAGTCAATGTCCTCCTCTTATTTAGAATTTCATCGAGAGCTTATGAACAGAATTGAGACAGAGGATCTCTTGAAGGAAAAGATCAATGAAGAAAAATGTGAAATCACTTGCATAAAATACATCAAACACTAAAGATCAACATACACAATCCTATCACCCTCTTACATTTCCCAAAGTAGAGAACATAGTTTTAAATATGGAGCAATTGCTTCCTGGAACTTAGAAGGAGCAATAACTAAAGCCTAGAAAATGTTTGGTGTTATTTGGAACAAAAATAGTCCCTCTCCATGAGTTTGAAAAAAAATACCCCTTGATGTCATTCAAGATTGGAATTGAAGACAAAGCTTTTAAAGACATCAAATCTTAAGAGCTTTGATTAAGAGCTTTCTTTGCTTTATCAGGTAAGATATTGTCAGGGAGAATAAGCTCTGGTGGGATCTCACGAACAACACCCAACATAGAGTCGTACTCCTCATCTTTACGTGCATATTTCTTACGAAGCACCTTCTCAAACTCAATTTCATCAAACGGCTTTGAGTTTTCTGCTGCATGGACCTGTGCAAGGTTAGTATAATTGGTGGCTGACTGAGAGATAAAAGCTATCTCTTCATCAGTGAGCTTTCTCAGAAACTTTGCTGGATTGCCTGCCCAAACCTGCAAAATAAGTGAGTTTGTGTTTACAGATCATGAATGATACACTTAGCAAGTATTCAACAAGAGCAGACAAACAAACATTAGAACTTTACAATCTAGCAAGATTTTTGGGGCAAAAACAAAATAAAATCAAAATTAAGGAATGCTTTTCATCACATGATAGATATGAATGAGTGAAGAATGCTTATGATAGTTTCAGGCTTGCAATTGGGCATGCTTGATGGCATTCATAGGCGCTCTATGTGATTGTCAATAACATGGAAATTTTCAGATTATGTTTGAAAGTTAGTGACCTTATAGAAGCTTAAATGAGATATATTTAATAGATTTTCCCACGAGAAATAACATCAATAGCTTGAATCAGTGAATCTAATGATAAAATGAGCTATGAGTTAGTAGCAGATAGTGTAGTGTAGCGGCCAACCCCCAAAACACTATAGCAGTGTAGCGTGTAGCGGTATGACCTCTACGTCGAAGAATAGGGAAACATTAACAGAAATTTATACCATACACATATAGAGACTAAGAAATAGAAAAATGCTAACACTAAAGACATATTCATTAGTCACAACTTCAAAGTTCATTGCTACTAATATTTTAAATATAATATAAAGCAAAATAGAGGACTGTAAACACAAACAAAAAAACAGAGCACAATAATGGGGTACTATGAGAAAGCTTTGAGAAGAAAGCTCTCTTGGTAGGGACGAGCTGAAATCTGCTTTGAAACAAAAGCTATGTTGGTAGGAGAAAACTGGTGGAGAAGAAGGGTCGAGAAGAAGCTTCAGAACATAGCTTTCAAATAGGAGAAGTAAGGTCCGTACGATTCTGTACGTGTATACCCTTTGTTATTTTTATGCTTAAAAATAACCTAGAAAGAAAAAGACAAAAAAGAAATTAAAAAACCCTAACACAGTTTAAAAATGAGGTATTTCTCACTTTCCATTCTTAAATTACTGTAGCGTTTCTTCCCTGCATGAATTTGTCTTCTCCCATCTGCGATTGCACTGCAAAGAACACCACTATGGCCGCAACACTGTTTTACGTAGCACAGGGCCGCTGCGACGCAACGCTGCAGTTGCAGACGCAACGGCCACAATTGACTATAGAGAAAATGACTGAGCAAGTATATAAAATCATGCAGTTCAAGAGGCACTGTTTAATGAAGAGGCAATGTAATAATCCTGATATTAGTATTAAGTAATAGTTAAGACACGTAATATAGGAATGTGGATTTGGGTCTAGTTAATTAGGGTGAAGATTTAGCAAGGAGGTAAAGACAATTAAAAATAGCAGTTGTACCCATCCATGTTGAACAAGTATCCCTATGGGACACTTCGGATACTCCTGGGTCCTGACTGCATTTCACAATATTTTACCTCTATCTTTGAACTTTAATGCCTATATAAATTAGAAACTTTTTGTTTTGGCTGTAGGTGTCATGGTGATGGGAGATGTAGCAGTAGTGTTATTGAGAGAGAAGTAGAGAAATAGCAGCCAGAAGACAGAATAGGTGAGGTTTTAACAAGGGCTTAAATGCTTTATGTTGCAGAAACCTCTTGGACACCAAAATATAATAAGATAATTGAGGAAAATTTTAAATTAACATAATAAAATACCAACGAAACAACTTCAACACTACAATATTTATCCAAAAAACATCTAAAAAACTAAAGTGCATCCCTATAAAATTTCTATGAAAAATTCCATAAAATAAACAAAAAAAGATATAATTGAACCCCAAGTCCTAGAGTGCAAGTATAGTATGATAACTCAATAATGAATTATTCACAAAAACAGTTAGACTAAAATGTGCATAATTCTAATTAAGCAGTAACCACTAACCACAGTATACACCCATAGACATACCTCGCCAGATGGAATCTTTGTATTCTGTCTCACAAGGGCCCCAGCAGCAACCATGGCATTTTTCTCAACAACAACACCATCAAGTAGAATTGCACCCATACCAACAAAAGCCTCATCCTCAACAGTACAACCATGTAAAACAGCACTGTGACCTGCTCAGTGAAAATAAATTTTTACATCTGAAATATGAAATTTCAATTTAATTATATAGCGTAGCACATTGTTGATCATGGCAAAATTATTACTCACCTACGGTAACATTATCCCCAATAATAGTAGGCAAGACCTTCCCACTTAAATTTGACTTTGCAACATGCACCAGGGAGTTATCCTGAATGTTAGTTCCACTTCCAACTCTGATGCTGTTAACATCACCTATTCAAAATGTTCAGTTGAAATATGATTCCCGGCTGCATATAATTATCAAGTACAGAGACAGAGAGACTCACAATGATTTCACATCTAATCTACTCTAGATTATCAGAAAAAAGCAACTTCCCAAGAAGATAGCTTTTCAATTTTTTAAAATATAAGAAAGACACTTAATTGGAGTTGCACAGAATTGCTGTCTTTGTTTTACAATATGCATAGCCCAGATAGAAATAAAGCATTACTAAAAATCATCTAACTGTTGGAATAAACAACTTAATTAAGCACTTACCACATAATTGTGTATCATACAAATGTTGATAAAGAAATAGTTTTTGTATAAGCTAAAAGTTGATTTCATAATCTCTCTTGAAGAGCTTACGGAAATAAAGTGAAAACAGCCAATGCTCATGTCATAAGTGGTTTGCAAAAGCTCTCACAAGTACTTTTGTCAGTAATTCCAAACAGGCTCTAAAAGATCTCATTAGTTACATAAGCATCAAATCATTCAAACCAAATGTTGTCATATCCAGTTGGCGAATTGAGGTCCCTTACCTCTCAAGACGGATCCATACCAAATTGATGACCCCTTTCCAACTTGCACATCACCAACGATGGAAGCACTTGGTGCAACAAATACATCCTTATCAATCACAGGAGCCTTGTCAAATATGTTCATCAGAGTTCGATGCCTAGACACTAAACACAAGAAATAAGAAGACTATTGAATAATATTATATTTCGTGGCAGAATGGCAAAGCGGTGCATACAGCACAGAAATACCCTTCTCAAGATGTAAAATACTCATAACAACAATAAATGAGATCACGTAAAGTAGAAGTGTTCGAATTTGAGGCAAAAAAAAAAATCTGATTCAAAGATTAAAACTACACTCAGTTTGGGTTGGATGACTCCTTTATAAAGCCTGATTTAAATCCGATCCAATTAACAAATTGTAATATAATATAGTTGACGGCAGAATGGCATAGCAGTAAATAAAATGAATAGAAGAATAAGAGGAATAAATGAATCTAAGATGAAAATTGAAGAAGAAAGAAAGCATGGTAGTGAAGAAATGCGAAAGGGAAAAGAGAAATGAAATTAGGTGAAAAGGAAGAAGACTAACGCTGCTCTTGGAAGTAGTAGCCACCCTGGAGGCGGGAACCAAGGCGATCAATGGCTTGTCCAGTTTCTCGAATCCAGAATCCGACGCTGTAAATCGCTCTTCCAAGGGTTCCCATTTTCTTCAATCAAAAAAACAGTTTAGAGTATTGAGCTACAAGAGACTGAGAGGTAGAGGTCGAGGTAGACGTGGAAATGAATAATCCCTTTCCTGACGAAGAGGGTGAATTGGGGTTTTCACTAAAAACTGAATCAATGTCCAATTCATTCAAACAACATTTCAAAATGGGCCCAGCCCAATTAACTGGGTTGGCCTGCTAACTGCATTAAACAATATTCACATTCACATTACAACAAAAACAAATATTTTCATTATAATACTTTTTTGAGTATGTCCTTTAAGTTTTAGCACAAAACATTAATACCGTTAGCTTGGACATAAATGATATTTACCAATTTTTTTAAAATAAAAGAAAAAAACTTTTTTTTTTAAGTCTAAGAATAATAATCCTCACAGTAGGATGAAAATGAAACATGAATCTTCGTATTGTTTTTATACGACACAAAAATTTAACAAATTACTCCTTTTAAAATAAAAATATGATGTCTTTAGTTTATAGAGTTTAATTTTCTTATACATCTAAAAGGTTTTACTCAGACAAATTAGTTATATAAGTAATTTTATAAATAGTTATGACAAAAGTAAAAAATTATTAATAATTTAATTGTTGAGATTGATTGACAATATAAAAAATATTTACATTAATATTATATATATAATTAAATTATAATTTAAATTTTAAATTAAATATATATATTTTTTTTAAATATACTTTTGTTAATATTTTATTTTTAAGTGTTCTTTTATATTTACAATTATCGTTAAATTTAATCTCTAAATTTTTTAAAATAGCACAATAACCCCTTACTGTGTATGATATGCGCCAGTCAATTTCATTCAAATAAACGAGAGTCCAATACGGAAGAAGAAAAGAAATCACTTATGGGTTATTAATTTTAAATTGGAAGGAAAGCAACTGATCCATTTGTTTTTTTTTTTTTGACTGGCCGATAAATATTTATGGTAGAAAATGTTCATATGAATGTAGTCATTGTATATACTTGAGTGTTTTGAAACTCTCATACTACATCTTCGTTTAACATAACAAATCATCATTGATGAAACTGATTGATGCATAATACATTTAAGAACTATTGTGCTTTTTCAGAAAATTCAAGAATTAAAGTCAAGTTGGTTGTTGACTCTATTTTTTACTTTAACTAGCCTAACCATACTATATATTCTCACTATTGCTGATGTTTATTTAAGCCAGTTTGACCTACTCAAATGCTTTGTTTATGACTTAATAGGAACCTTCTAACGGTCCTGAGATTATTACTTCCCCAATGAAATTTGGTGATTATATAATACTGAAGCATAATTTTAGGTGTTGGAAAGTAAACATCAACAAGAAATAAGACAGAGTGCTATTATAAAGTATTGTCACTTGTTAGAGATCACCATTAATAGAATAAATAAAACCAGTGCCAATCACACTTCATATTGAAAAATATATTTAGTATCCAAAATGTTATAGAATTTGACAATGAATATTCAATTGTTTTAATTTTATATAAGTGTATGTGTTTCATAGGCTACAACACAGATTGTGAATTGTTAGTATACAGCATGCCAGATTAATCATCAGTGGGGCTATACATAACAACTATCCAACTACCAATAAACCAAATAAAAAGTTTAGTTATCAAAATTTGACTCTAGTTTATATATATAATAATAAAAACAATCCAATTGAGTAGCAGTTGCGATTATTCTATAGGTTTAAACATGGCCAACTAATCTATTGAAGCTCAAAACATCGTATTCCACGCCCTTCAACTTCTCAGCATGTCCCTCTCCCACAAAAAAGTCTTTTCATGCAAAATTTATGCTATATATTACTTAAAGCATGAATTTGTTCTAGTTCTAGATTAACTTTCCAAAGAGATGATGAGTGAAAGAACTCTAATTCCAACATTCATTTTTTGGGCTTTTCTTACAATAATTACACCTACACTGATTCTCTTGTCAGAGAATTCAAAAGCCGAACTCGATTTAAATGGTAAAATATCTTTTAAAGAATTGCTAATTTTATTGTTTCCATATGTTTTTATTCAATTAAAAATTGTGTCTAACTTTGCAGGAAATATAAGAGAAACAATGAAGGTGAGAAGACTGATGAGGCACACACATAACGAAATAAGAAGACCAGAAGAAGCAGCCAAATCGGTAGTTGAAGAGGAACTTGCTCCAGCACCAGCACCAGCACCAGCACCAGCACCAGCACCAGCACCAGCAACCGTATTATTACCATTACCAACTCCGAAGGGGTCACACTCTCACCATAATCACACTATTATAATCAGAAGCAATTTTAATAACAGTGATGATGCTTCCAAAGTACAAGTACAAGTACAAGTACAAGTGAAACAAACAACTGGTAACAATATAATATAAGGAATTCAGTAATGGTATATAAATATGAATCAAAAGAGAGAATTAGCAATGAAATACCATTGTGAATTAGTTGTTATTGTGGAAATTGTGTATTTATAGTATAGCTATATATGATGAAGCCGGTTGTAAGTAAAATTGTACTTAAATAATTTATAATAGTATAATTATTACAAGAGCATGACTTAAATCTCTTCTCTTTAATAAATTCTCAAACGAACTGATCAAGACATTCCTCCACAGTGGTGTAGTTGACATCTGGGTATAAAGCAGAAGCTTCAACCCCAAAAGAAGGTTCTATGTCAAAATTTGTGTGGTCACCTTTCACAAACACCGAGTGACAAATTGCTAATCCTACATTGTTTGGAAAAGGTGTATCTGCAAAAATGACAAGTAACAAATTAACCACATTAATTTATTAAAAATTATTTTGTCCTTTATAAATAAAATTTAACTATGCTCCTAATTTTTTTACCAACCTTCAATGTCCTTGATAAGCTTCTCCTCTGGAATATAAATTTTTTCAAGTGTCTTTCCAATCTTCTCCTCCCACAAGGCAACAACCTCGTTGAATGAGTAAATGTTTTTAGGGGGCCTGAGGTAGAGAATTTTGTTCAATGTCCTAGGGTCATCCACAGCTCTAATAGTGTAGGTTCCAATGTCCTCTTCCTTGTTGAAGACCGCTGCATGTAGTATTATTTATCAGAAATATAAAAATTAAAAAAATAAATTTCAAATAGTTTTAAGAAAAAAAAAATCTTAATTTAGATTAAAAAATATTTAAAATTATTAAACTGGTTTTTGAAACTTTTAATTGCTTCTAGTAAACTAAAAACATTCTTATGTTCAAGATAAGAATTTAGAAACTCTATTTGAAATATAGACACACAAAAAATTATATATTTTTTTAACTATTTTAAAAATATATATTATTTTTCTTCTTACGTGAGTGTTTAAGTAGAGTATTCAAAATTCTTATGTCCATACAAAAGTTGTTTTTAAACTACTCTCTCTAAAATAAAAATAAAATAAAAAATATTCAAAAAATTGATTTATTGGAGTGTACGTATGTCTATCGTGAACTTTTTAAAAATAATTTAAAGGTGGAGATATTACTATTTTTAATAAAAAAATAAATGTAATATATTATTAAAATTTACTATGGCGAGATGATTTTGAAAAAAAAAAGGGTAAAATCTACTTCACTCATTTTACAAGACGATTTATGTGGAAGTCCAAAATTTATTGGCAAATAAATCATGTGGCACAGATGTAGTGGGTAATGTTACCTTTTGTATTGCCATCTCCGAAGATAATGACTTTGTGTGTTGGTGGAGCTGTGGCTCCAGGTTGGGCAAATGTGGGTAGAAAATAGCCAGCAAAGGAATTGGTTGATACATATGTATAGGGTATGCCTTCAGCTTCAATCGCACGTCGTATTTGGGCTTTGATGCCGAATACAGATTTTGCTGGCTCCATGGCATCAACACGATCCACGTCGTTACCAAATTCTGAAGGAAAAAATCTCTGGACACATAACAACACATTAGGGAGATGTTACACATAACTTTGCTGTTCTTTATCCCATGTCCCACATTGTAAAATATAGTCTGGGCATTCTTTAAATAAAGAGGACGTGATTCAAGATATCAACATTCAAAGCATTTCTAGTATAATAATAATAAATAAATAAATAAAAGAAATCGTATAGAAGCTTGCCGTTCTCTGCCTAAAAAATATCTGTTTTTTAAGTGTTGATCTTAACCACACAAATTATATAGAAGCGTGTATACAAACTTGATGATATTTTTGAATGCATTCATATAAGTGGACAACCTTAACATTACCGGCCTCTTTAATGGCAGCAATGATGTTGACTTGGTCAGCAGCCTGTAAGTGACTCACCGCAGAGATGACCACGTCTACATGCTTCATTGCTTTCACCAAGCTCTCATAATCATACAGATCCCCCTACCATTAATAAAACGTCACTAATTTCAAACTCCAATAACTAGTTCATCATCTACATGTATAAGTAATAGAATAACCGTAAAATACATATTTGGAATACTTTTAGGTTACACAAAAATATTAATTTTTTTTATTCAGTTAATTGTTTGTAAAAATTACAATGTTAGAATTACTTTTTAGTTATTAAGATAATTTCATTTTAATTGTTTAATTAAATACTTTTAAGATGGTATTATAAATTTTATTATCAATCATATAAAGAATAATATAATAAATTTTCATATAATTACATGACATAGATTGAGATAATTTTACATTCAATTTCAAAAATTCTAAATCTCTTACTTCTCTCTTGTTTAATAATAATAATAATAATAATAATAATAATAAATCTTACAGGGAGCAAATGAACTCCGAGAATGTTGAAATTGTAGAGGATGTTAGCTTTGGCGGGGTGGGATATGGTGGATTTCCTAACCAATGCATAAGTGTGGTGTCCTGCCTTTGCACTTGCTTCAACTATATGTTTGCCGATGTACCCCGTCCCTCCGATTATCAATATCCTCATCTTCCAAACCAACCAAACTGTTTTCTCTTCCTCTTCCTCTTCGCGTGAAAAATCATTTGTAGAATGTCGAATATGTCGCAATCCAATGTCCGATATTTTTTATCAATATCCTCAGCTTCTCCACCAACCTTTCGTACTTACCATTTTATTTTTAACTAAAATTTTTAAAATAGGATATTAAATAACTTTTTTATTTAATCAATGAAAACTAAATAAATCAAATCTCTCAAATTTATTATTTTTTAATATATGTTATATGATAAAAGAACCAACGTGATAGGGTATTTCAACATAACACTTCATAAATATATCACATGATGGTTTGAGTAAGTAAATAAACATAAACCTTTGGAACAAATTAATGACTAAAATTATGTATCAAAAAATTATATAATTTCACACTTTACCATTAATTATAAATAAATTAATAAATGGTCGTTGTCTTAAAAAATTTGGTTGATGAAAATGAAATGTAAAATATAAAAGAATGGAAATTTATATACTTAAAAATTTTTAGATGTGTGATACTAAAATATTTATTATTATTTCTGCATTTTCAGATTTTTCAACACAAGTAAATAAAGATTTTAGATGTGTGATCATAAAATATTTAGTTTGTTGTTATTTCTAAATTTCCAAACTTTCCAACGGTAAATAAGTAAATAACGGCGCGTTAAAAGTTGAACTACACTACAAATTAGAAGAGAAAAAGCTAACAAAATCATTGAAGTGGATGTTTGAAATGTTAAGACATAAGCTAATAGTTATGTCTTTAGACAAACTAAACAAAGAGATCATGTTGTATTTTGTTATTAATTAAAACCCATTCGAGTTAGCGTATTTAATAACAAAAAATTTCTTTAGACATCCATGAATATTTTGAAAGAAAAAGAAATGTGGAGTGATTTTACACATTGATAAGATAAAAAAAAAAAATTAAACAAATGTACTAAAATTAAAGAATGTACAAATATCATACTCATTTAATAATTTGCTTTAATTGTGATAAGTTTTTTTTTTTTCCAATTACAATGGGATGGAATTACTCATTCATATGTATATATATATATAAAAGGGTAGTGGACAAAATAAATTCAATCAATCTCAAGGTCTAAATGAAATCAATTTAAAAATTATCCATTATCTTTTGTTTGGGTAAAAAACTAAATCAAACAATTGTAAACCAAATATTATTAGTTCAGGTATTAGATTTTAGTTTAAAAACTAATAAAAGCTGAACCAAATCAATATTATTCATATTTTTTTTACATAAAAAATTGATCCAACAAGACAATTTTTTTTAATACAACAATCTGAATGATCATTCATTAAGTCCAATTTTAAACCTTAATGATATCCTCACATAAGCACTCACACTATACTACAACAATTTCTCACTCACTCACGCTCACTAGTATCGACAATATCATATCATTTTCCCCGTTTCTCACCTCACCGTCCACAACTCATTGAAATGCCGCCACCCACTTCGCTGCCTATCACCCCGTTCTCTGTTTCTCTTCCCCCTTTCTGTTTCTCTCACAACTCTTTCATTTTCCTTCAATTTTTTTCTATCACAATTTATTTCTTTCTATTGAGGTAACAAAGTTTTTTTTTTCTATTTTGATTATTATTTAATTTTTCTATTTTAATAATTCAAGTTGTAAATAAAGTTCATATTATAATTTCTAATTGTTTATTTATTTATTTATTTTAGATTTTTATCATTCAAGTGGACTGTTACTGCTTACTTTGGATTGACACACTACTGTCTGTTTTATATTTTAACTTGGGCTGTTATTGTAGTATATTATTTCAAATTCTATTTTAGGAGACCAAATTATATAATGCTACTACATATATTTTGTTGTAGCCTTTTAGATAAGTAAATTATGAGTTTGTAGTTATTTCAAATTTTATTTTAGACGAAGAAATTAAAATGACAAATTGAAATGTTTTATGTTTTTTTTTTGAAATCCAATCACCTGAACCGGATCAACCTGTATATCATCGATTTAATTTGGTTTGGATCTAGATATATAAAACAACTAAAACCAAATCAAACCAACCATGCAAATTTCATTGGTTTGGATTCATTTTGTAGAAAATAAAACTAAACCGACCCGTTACACCCCTATATATATAATTGATGGTGAGTTTTACGAGTAACCAGTTTTTTATAAGTGAGTTTTGTGAGAAATTTCCAAAATATTAATAAATATATGTATGAACATTTTTAATTGACATGATAGACGTGTTGGTTTAGTGGTATAAACGTATACGAAGATTTGATTATTGCTATCCACTTTGTCTCATCCATTTTATATTCTAAGTCATCATATTTTTTTCTATTAGTGTAAATCATATTAATGTTTTTCAGAGTACTCTTTTTTTGGACTTTGCTACATATAATTTTAATCAATAGCTTCATTATTAATATCTTATGACATATCCAAGAAGTTTTAACTTTTGAAACTTTTTTTTCTTCTTTATATTTTTAAAGATCCGGAACCTTAAAAGATGTTTGATTGTTAACAAAATTCATGAGAAAACAAAATTGTTCAATTTTCTTAGTTAATGACTATTTTCCATTCTCATACTACGACTAAGCAGTAAGCACGGTGAAAAACAGTGAAAGCTCAAAATCAGTGAGGCCAAAGAAACTCTTGAGTCTTGAGCATTTATCATATTCAAGTCAACCAGTAAAGAGTCACATATATTGTAAAGCATGAAAGACTCACATGACACCAATAAATGCCACATTTTGATAAAATACACAACCTCTTTTTTATATATCATTTGAGGTACTTAGCATTAACCAGTTTACATAGCAAATAAGAAACAACAAGGCAGGGCAATTCCAAAGCAACAAGTGATATAATATCATTATTCAGAATATGTATGTAACTTTCAAGCGAACTGATCAAGGAATTCATCGACAGTGGTGTAGTTAACATCAGGGTACAACTCAGAAGCCTCAAAACCAAAAGAAGGCTCAATCTCAAAATTGGTATGGTCACCCTTCACGAACACCGAGTGGTTGATTGATAATATCACGTTGATTGGAATAGGTGACTCTGCAACAAAACGAAATATAAGTTTTGTATTAATTTCATGGTTAGCTAATTAGTGTGATTAATATTGTATCTAATAGTTTTGATTGATTAATATCACAAACAACAACGCACTAAATTAGCAAAAGTAA
Source organism: Cicer judaicum (assembly GCA_037974835.1). Lineage (NCBI taxonomy): Eukaryota > Viridiplantae > Streptophyta > Magnoliopsida > Fabales > Fabaceae > Cicer > Cicer judaicum. The sequence continues at coordinate 2,871,550 of JBBPBS010000276.1, forward strand.
AATTTACTAGGACAAACCTTCAATATCCTTGAGAAGTTTATCCTCTGGTAAATGAGTTTTTTCGAGGGTCTTTCCAATCTTCTTCTCCCACAAGGCGATAAGGTCGTTGAATGCGTAAGTGTTCTTGGGGGGCCTTATGTAGACAATCTTGTTCAATGTTCTTGGATCATCCACAGCTCTAATGGTGAAGGTTCCAATGTCATCTTCCTTGTTGAAGACCGCTGTAAGTAGGAATTCAACAAAGATATACAAATTATGGTAAGTCAATGTAATTTCAAAAAAACTATCAATTATCGAATTTATCTTTTGTTAGTTAATTTAACGTGTCTTGTGTATTTATAATTTTGATATATTTAAAACTACAATGACAAGTTATGAGACTACTAGTACTTAATTTGAATAATTTAATTTAAAGCTAGGTAGAGAGAAAAGAGGGGTAAAGTTATTTTTACCTTTGGCATTTCCATCTCCATAAATGATGACTTTGTCTCTTGGAGGAGGTGGAGCAAAGAGTCCAGGCTGAGCTAATGTGGGAAGAAAATAGCCAGCAAAGTAGTTGCTAGAAACATATGTATAAGGTATACCTTCTGCTTCAATAGCACGACGAATTTGGGCTTTTGTGGCAAATGCTGATTTTGCTGGCTCTACGGCATGAGTACGATCAACATCGTTCCCAAATTCCGAAGGGAAAAATCTCTGCACACAACATATTCATCCAATTTTAAAATGCTTACCCAAACTAGTTTTAGTTCATGTTTAAAATTCCAAATAAAAACTAGAGTTTAAGTAGTAATGCACTTCAAAGGATTAAATATTGCAGAAACATTATAGATTTGAACGCGTGTTCCAACCGGTAGTACTCTACTTCTCATCTAATAGGTATGAAACAAAATTTTCATAAAAGAAACTTAATCATTCACATCATCATTTATACATTATATATTAAATATAGACTAAGTCAATAAAATTGATATATTTGTCATTCAATTAGGTGCTCAATAATTATATAAATTATTTTTATAATTAAAAATTGCAACAAGTCAGACGAGATTCAAGATCTAAAATTTAAAAATATGATAGTGTTAAATCTATAATCTAATCAAACTTGTTTATTAAACTATATAAATTCCCAATATTTTATTAAAAAAATACATAATAGTGTTTATAATATTTGTATGCAAATATTGGTATCTCATAGTATGTAATTATTAATATTGGTTTGTAAGTATATTAATAAAATAATATAATACTCTGTTGATTTGATGCAAAAATCTACTTTTTGCCAAAAAAAACACCAAATATGTTTGATGACTAGACACCAAATTAATTTTTGATTTTGTAATAAAAATCGTGATTTTTAATTTAAAAAATAAATAAATGTTTGTTAGGCATATGTCAAAGTCCGAGTGGTGGGATCTCTCTCCCCACCATGTTTGCCACCAACTCCACGTTTGTGCATATTTCTAATATTGTACTCCACTCGACTTTTGGTTGGAAAAAAAGCAAAAATTTAAAGGCAGAGAAAATGTCAAAGGTTGGTGGTATCCAGAATTGTAGAGAATGAAAAGGACAACCAACCTTAACGTTACCAGCCTCCTTAATTGCAGCTATGATCTTCACCTGATCTGGAAGCTGCACATGACCTACCGTAGATATCACCACATCCACCTGCTTGATCACTTTCACCAAATTCTCATGATCGTATAAATCCCCCTACAATTACCATTACAGATTAATTTATTTAATTAATAATCAAATTCAACATCTATATAGTATATAGTTTATGAAAATTAAAAAAAAATAATATAGAATATAATAAGTAATAATGAATTAAAAGGGGAAATTATTACAGGGACCAAATTGACGCCCAATGTTTTGAAAGTATTGACGAGATCAGCCTTGGCAGGATCAGAGAGAGTGGCTTCCCTGACCAATGCAAAAGTGGGATGTCCGGCTTTTGCGCTTGCTTGTACTATGTGTTTACCGATGTAGCCAGTCCCTCCGATTATCAAAATCTTACTTTTCTCAGCCATGCTATGCAACTGTTACACCTACTTCTTATTTATTCTCTCTATCTATCAATTCACTCTTTCCGAACTGCTTTCGTGATTTTCTGTTTTGCTCTCTCCAACGACCTCTATTATAGGCAAAATGCTACCTTCTCAATTACGATTATACCCTTACTTAATTTTCAATTAAATATATATATTATTAGTTTTCTCTAACGTGCATGCCTCAGATGCAACCTAATTATTGATTAAAAAAAAGTCTTAAATATCATGGTTGTAAACGAATTTAAATATACTGTATTTGTTTTTTCCTGCATTTAATATATCTTGATCAGCAGTTAAAAATGAAATAGAGTTTAATTTTTTTATTTTATAATTTAATTAACGATATTCAACTGCTTATCAATGCATTTTTTTTTCTTTCATCACATTCATAGACCTAAATCTTCATCTTTATACCCAAATTCACTTTGAACAATATCAGACAAAGGAAATGAAGTAGACGAAGTTTGAGACATGAAATCGGAGATAGATACCCATAACCGCCGCCATAAGTCTCATAGTTGTGCTCAAACAGTTTTCTTGTACACGACCACAGACTGAGTGGAGACCCAATCCAACATCATTAACACAAAAATGACTCATGGGTAGAAAATCCAGTGTAGAAGATATGGTAAAACTTAACCATCCAAAAATGGAAAATTGTTGTATGTCGTGCACATCCTATTTAGCTTGTGCATGGTTGTAATGACCTATAATATTTAGGTAAAATCATTTGCACCCTATTGGTAATTACTCAATTAAAAATGTAATTTAAGTAAAAATGTGTATGAAAATTAATCATTTGGTCCATAGTACATAGGATAAATCATCATTAAAATTACTCTTATGATGCTCAAAATGATAATTCATATATTTTCGATTTTAATTTGTTAATGAAACATATCTTTTAGTAGCCTTAGTAAGAAAATATTTATTAGTAAAAAAAATTTATTTATTTTGGTTTTCAAAATATATGTATAATGTCTTTCTAAAAAAATTATATATAGTATACAACTTATGATCAAATATTAAAAATATAAGTAAAATTTAGTTTAAAAAATTAATATATTTAATCTAAATTTTAGATAAAATATACTCAAGTTGTTATCTATTTTATTTATACTTTATTATGGAATATTATTTCTGTTTGGGTTAGACTTGACACTAACGAGTGATGATAATTAATAAAACTAAAGTGGTATATAGATAATGATTTGTGTTTACAGAAGTAGCTTTAATTTATTAGTATCATTCCGTAGGAATCTTGATTTCAAAGCAAAGGAGTTGGTGGCTTGAGCCTTCAGCACGCCTTTTTGTCCTGATTTCCCCAACTTTCAAAGGTGGGGTTTGGTGAAGATAGCAATCTTTGATGGTCCAACTCATAACTTACAGCTAATTTCGTCCTAAACAATTTGGAATTTTATTAGATAATTAAGGTTAAATAATTTTTTATTATTAAAAAAATATATCAATTTTTTTAATTTTTAATTTATTTTTAATCTTTATATTAGAAAATTGTTGTAAAAAATTAATACTTAGAATCTCTAAAAAATCAAAATAAAAAATAAAAATAAATAATATTTTTAATAACCAATTTTAGAAGATCATAATTCTGTTCCAGGAAGTGAAATATATATTTAACTGATTATTTTAAAGCGGATTTAGATTATGTTTGTTGTATGCTCTAATACAATACAATGCTCTATATAATTTTGGCTTTTATTCATATCAGTAAAAAAAACTTTTTTTTATTCAAATTTGTATTAAAGATTTTTTTCAATTATATTTTCATTCAAAATTATTGCAAAATTTATTCCATCATTATTAGAGATATGCTTCATCCAAAATAAAATCTAAATAAAAAGCAATATTAAAAAAAAGTTGATATATATTGTCTAATTTTCACATTAAATATATTTACACATTTTTCAAATACATTTTTTCTTCTTCTTTTTCATGCGTGATGGAGTATGTAGTACGTTAATTAGTTAATACTTACTAATGATACTTAGCTATTAATTTGTTAGTTTATACAAAGTTTTGATGTAACCAATGTGTACCTTACTAATTCAATCAAATATAGTTTTCTCTCAATCATCTCTTTTCTTTATTTCTGAACTGTGATTTATAACATATTATCAGAGTTTGGTTACTTATGATCCAAATACATATAAAATATGGGTAGATCTATAAACTATGGGTCCACCATTGTAGCTATTTATTTGGACCATTTTTATGAAAAATATAATAATTTTTAAGATGTATTTTTTACTTGAATAACTTTTTATCTTTGATTTTAAATATTTTTAAATATTAGTGCTTGGATATAATCTCTCACTATTTCCTAAAAGATATAAAAAAAAAAACGTTAATAAAGTTAATTTGATTTGGACATTTTATATTTTTCTGATTGGATATTGAGACAGTAGTACTAGCAAGTAGTAGCAACATTCTAGAACGTGGTTAGTAAAATGCTTTGCACGTTCAATGTATTTGGACGGTTTCTAGTATCTCTTTAAAGCAAAAGGGCACAAGGCTATAGTTTGATTTAATTTTAAAAAGAATAATAAAAAAACTAAATTGCAGGTTCAACGTATCTGGACAGTTTATAAATGTGTCTTCACCATAATTTTATAGCAAAGAGCAGAGTGATTTTGGCATTTTTTTAATTACTCTTTTGCCCTTTAACTAATATTTTTCATTTTATTTTTAATTCTATAATACCTTTTTATTTGATTTAGTCTCTTAACTATAATTTTGTTAATTTAATTGATCATTTTCATTAATTTCTATAAAAAAAAATATATTAAACTTTGCCATATTTTCATTTCACACATTAACTATTTTGATTTTTCTAATATTAAAAAATCATTTTTTTCAACTGTCTCATTTAATTAATACTATGCAATCATTTCACTTTATATATTGATGATAATAGTGAATAACATAATACTACTTTGTAATAAAAAATATATATACCTTTTTTAGACAATAATAAATATACGATGATTTAAAGAAAAATGAGTCAAAATAGCTAATTTTATTTTTATTTTATTTTTATATTTTGTTATATAGGATAATGATAAAAAAATAATCCAATAAACATACTATTGTCTCTTTCATTATTATAATTTTTTTAATCTATATAAAATAGTTAAATTGATCACTTATTGTGGTATGAATAAATAAATGTCTAGTTTTTTTAAATTAGTAAACTTATCTATCAATAAAAAATAATGTCTCATATCTATAAAAAAATTAGGTCTTATTTTGTTTCATAATAAATATCACTTTTGTAGAATTCACCTGTGTTAAAAAATACAATCTATTAAAAATTGAATGATAATTTTACCAACATGACCACATATTATCTGCACATTAAACAAATGCTTATCCAACCGGTTGCATTTTCCATGCTTTCTACGCTATTAATGTAAACGATTGATTCCATATTTTAACGTTTGATGAGGTCCTCAATGAGCTGTACTCACTACCTAGTTTTCCAAATTATATATCTGGTTGAGTCACCAGATCCGTATGCATTCTGGTGCCATCCACAAACCTACTTCCATATTCATCAAGGTCACTACAAAATTATTGTTATGCCATTTTATTTTTGTATGCACCTTCAACTTTTTAGTCCCCAATGAATGTTATATTTGAACCTTATTAGTTTTTTACGATGTTTTGGTGTATAATAGGACCATGGATGACCACTCACATCATTTGAAGAATGTATTTTAGTGCCTAATTGAGCATCAATTATATAGCACTCCAAATGTACTTTTTACAACAAACCATTGATAATTTGGGTCCATGGTTATCGTAATATTTTTGGAGGATTTATATGAATTTAAAAAAAAAAATTAACAAAAAATGCAATTTTATAAATTACAAGTTATTTTAAAAATTATCGAATTAGAAATCAAAAATTCAAATTATTTTATTTAAATTTATCAAAATAAGTAAATTGTAAATAACATCAAGTTAATATTAACATTCTTGCTATTTAAAAAGAGTTATTCTTCTAATACTTTTTGAAGCAAATTCATCAATCAAGTCTTCATAATCATTCTCAATTGCTATCAATGCTATGCATTAAGTTTTTCTTGTAATATAGGAGACCGCAAGTAAGACTTCAATAACTTCAATTATGAAAAACTTCTTTTACAGAAACAATTACCACATTAATAGTCAACAAAATTCTATATACAATAATTGTATTAGAAAAATAATATAAGAGTTTGTTTGATTCACATCTCAAAAACTCTATTTTAGTATTTTAAAATTTAAAAACTAAAAAACTTGTTTGGATTGCTTGTTTTTAAAAACTGTTTTCTAAAACTATTTTTAATATTATACTTTTTAAAACTAAGAAAACAAAATAGATAAATGATGTTTTACTTTTCTTTTTTTCAATTTTTTTTAACTCACTAGTAAAAAAATTATTTTAAAAATTGGAGTTGTCAAATAAATTTTTGTAAAATTTTATTTTTAAAAACAATTTTCTAAATTTTTTTCATAAAATAGTTTTCAAACAAGCCCTAAATCTTTCAAAAATCTTAATATATTGATTGATCCAATTTTTTCTCCACTCGAGATTTCTTTTAGTAACTTTAACTTTACAAATAATTTATTTCCATAAAAAATCCTAAAAAGATTCCTTAGTAGTAATTAAATTTGAAGAAATACCAACACATCTTATTATTAAAGACATTTAAAGACATTTGCTCTTGATGACTAACATCAAGAGTACAATCCAATATCACTTTGAAATATTTTACTTGTTTGATTTTTTTAACGATTTTATTTTTAATTGTAAAAACAAGCAAAATATTAACTTATTTTGTATGTTTTTCCAAAGATAATAAAAGTGAACTTATCATCTTTAATATGTGTAAGATGCTCTTAAACACTTGGGTAAAATTCATCTAACATTTTAAATTAACCCAAAAAAATTTCATTGCTATTTTGGTACAATATCATGAAATGTCAAACTATGTTTAGAAAATAATTTCACTATATAAGTCTTATGATATATAAGTCTTTCACCAATATGTGACCGATCACTAAAACCCTCATTTGTCGATCAATCCCGCAACGTTTACCAACAAACAATCTATTAGTACAATTGTAAATCACAAAATCAATATGAGTTTCTAACATTTAAAACTCTAAGATCATTTTAAATTCTAATAGATAATGAGTTATGAAATCAGTAAATCAATTATTTCAAACAAACCGAGTTCATAAATCAATAAATCATAAAACCTGAACATTAAGAATATCATAACATCAAGATTCAAGATTCTAACATTTGGACTATGGTGGTGGGGTCTGGTAGATGTAGCAGCTGTCACAGACTCACAGTGATGGGTGTGGATAGAAGATGATATTTGAGAGAAATTAGATTTAGAAAATGAATATTTATTTTAAAAATAAGGTACAAATATAAAATCTTAGAGTAGTAAATATACAAAAATAAAGATATAAATATAATTTTTTTAAATTCAGATATACTATAAAAAATAATAATTGAGACTCCTTTGATCGAAGGCTTAGTATCGACGTATGTTCTAGTTGTACTTGAATCATATTATCTCACTTGTTGGGACCGAATCTAGAGATGACTGTAGCCAGGTTCTAGTTGTACTTGAATCATATTATCTCACTTGTTGGGACCGAATCTAGAGATGACTGTAGCCAGGTTCTAGTTGTACTTGAATCATATTATCTCACTTGTTGGGACCGAATCTAGAGATGACTGTAGCCAGGTGCAGTGGCCTACTCCCACCTCGGTCATGAAACTTAAAGGGGGTTTCATCCCTTACTTAGTGATTTTGATCATAAGTTTATTCAAAACTATGCCAGTATAACCCAACAATTTGCAAAGCTGCTAAAAATGTAGGTGTGTTTAAAAAAAAACAAAAAATTAAATTAAACTGTCGAATTGAACTAGTTTTGAACTGAACTGATTTATAAATTATTTTCGAATTGATTTTTTAAAACTAGAACTAAACGGAATCGGTTTTCAATTCAAAAAACTAAATCGGACCGGTTTTCAGTTACAAAAAACCGAACGGAATCGGTTTTTATTTCAAAAAACTTGAACTAAATTTGTTTTTTTAGAAGTAATTAGGGATAATTATGTAATATTTGACCTATATGAACAAAAAACTAAGTTAAATCAGTTCGGTTCGGTTCAAAATAATAAGCCGATTCACTAATTTGTAAAAAGGTTCGGCTTAGTTTTTTGAATTAAAAACCAGTTTGATTCGATTTTTCTAAACTAAAAATCAGTTCGATTCAATTTTCATACGATTCTAATTTAGAACTGAACTTTGTACACCTTTATAAAAATGGATGCATTTCTCTTGTTAAACGCAACATATGTCGGTTTTGATACCTTTGAGGATGCCATGACTAAACCACTTATAGTTGCAATTTCAACTCTCAGGAATAATTTGTGATTGAGATTGATGCCTCACGGATTGGCATGGGCATTGTTCTCAAACCGCCACGCTTTTGTAAAAAAATTGAAAGTTTTTAAAAAGGGAAAATGATAAGAAATAAGATTCTAATGAGAAAAAATAGTAAAAAATGTGGAATAAAAGACAGTAAAAAACTTATTAAAAGATATGTGAAAAAAGGAAGAGTAAATAAATTTTTAAATCAAATGAAAGAATAAAAAGATTTAGAAAAACATTTTATAAACAAAAATTTTAGAGAGAAGAAAAAGAGGATATATTTAGGAGAGAAAAATGTCTGAAGAGATGAAATAAAAAGTGACATTCATCCAGAAAAAAAGTAGAAAATCTTTGATTTTTTCTTTTTTATGTAGCAGTCACGACTTAATAGACTTTTAAATATTTTTAAAAAAAAAATTTGAGAACTAATAGCGGCGAATTTGAGACTACCTCAAAATGTCAATCTTGTTTGATGATTGAACAAATATCGTTTACAATTTGTAGCGGGTTCGGCCGCGAATATTTTATTTTTTCCAACAAAATAGTGAAAATAAAACATCTAAGTTTGTGAGGGTTTACTGACTGCTGATATATAACCATTTTCTTGCAGTAGTATGTTGTTGTAAAAAAGATGGAGGATATACCTATTGGGCAATAGGTTCACCGTTCGTACTAACCAAAGAAGTTCCGCTAATTGATAACGTTGCTCATTCAAACATTTGAGCATTCCAAGTTCTTGGGGTACTCTTATGCATAATGTATAAAGTAGGAGCATATAACAAGGTGAGTGATCGATCGATGCTCTCTCTCGCTTTCATGAACATCCATCTCTATATGTCTCTCCATTACAATTCCACATAATTAGAAAATGAAGCCTGGCTCTTCTTGCCAAATGCAACAACAACCTTTCGAATTTCCACAATTCAAGGTTCATTGAAACCTCCTTTTGTCCAAAACAAGTTCTACATCCATGAGTCTTCCAACCTTAATATTGTGCTATTAGATAAGTTTCATTCAACCCAACTGGGTGGCCATATAATGGCATAGGAAAAACCTATGGCCGTCTTAAAGAGAATGTAATTTGTACATACTCATTTTTCTTTCCATGTCACGACCGATCTTTTCACTTACTATGTTTAAGCCCTGATTATATTAAAGATATTTTGTGAACAAAATAACATTTAAGTGATAAACTACTATGAACGCCCATATATATATACTAGCACAACAATTATTACATTCGTGGATATGTATGTAAAGGGTGGAATAAAACATAATATTTGTATCAAGTACTAATTCCATGTTCGGGGTTATTTTTTGACGATCTCAATTTGGCTATGTGAAACTGTGATGCATACTTGTTGGAAGAAGTTTCTATCCCTGGAGGTTCATTCAGAAATGCCCAATTGCTCTTGGTCCACCTGCATTCATCCAATGCAATCCCATACAAATTAAATTAAATATATATGAAGTTTATATACTCCAAATTATTATAGGTTTTCATGACAATATTTGCCTATATATTGTGCAATTATAATACATATTTAATTAGATGGAGTGACAGTGACTGGTGGTTGGAATACATGTTGTGAGGGAAATGATTTTCTCAATTGCAACATCTCAACCATTAAACTCAACGTCCTCTTTTTTTTTTTTTTATTTAAATAATTTAATATATCTTTTTCTTCCTCATATTTGATAGTTAAGATATTTTGTAAATGAAAAAACTTGAGAGAATTTCAATAGAGAAAATTTATTTCCGAGTTGTGAGTCCTAAACCGTCACGTACAAATCCAGCTCTCCACTAACATCTAACAAATGTAACAATTTAACAGTAAAAAACTATAAATCGGATAGAACTCACATAAAATTAGTTATGATGCATTTAAATTTTAATTAATTAAAAAATATATGTTAAGAAGAATGTTTAAAGTGAGTGTTATTATCACTCGTGATATAATAAATTAACAACTAAGATTTGTGTATGAAAAAATTACCAGGGATTTTTCTTGATAAGCTGGTCCAAATTATTGTCAGCATCCATGCCTAATGACTCCTTTATGCGGCGAGGCAAAGGCACATTATCCTCGTATTTGCCAGGCTGTCAAATTAAATATCTCATTAATCATCACAAAAACATAACAGAGTTTTTTTCCGTAGATATATATATGAATCTCAAAGTAAAACCTGAATATTCCTTGATAAATTAGAAATTGCTTTGAGGTGTTGGTCCTCTGTCTCTTTCTTTGATTTCCAGAAAGCGTCAATTTCTTCTTTTGTTAGAGATCGATTCCTTTCAAGTGACGCTGAAACAATAAATCAAAAGCTTCTTTTTTTATTTTTTATTTTAATTTTTAGTTTGTACTATTAATACTATTAATTAATTAATTGAGTACCTGATTTAGGATCCAATGTGTTAGAGTCCCATCCTGCCATAAGAGAACCCATTATTGTTGCTGAATTACTATTCTTTATGATGACAAAAGGTACAGTATTTCAATTTCTATATCGTTGACCTGTGTCTTAATATGAAGATAACAGTGTAATATCAATCAATATATATAAGTGTTGGTGTAGCGACGAATTGAAGCTTCTATTAGCTTCTTTATACTTTGCTTGTTCTTATCTTTGCCAATTTTTTATTGGGATGAATGTACAACGAGGTGTCATGTCATACTAAAATGTTTTGGATATGACTGACTGTGTGATAACGACGAAGATCCGGCTTATTGTTTGGACATAAAAGAATAAGTATTTAAGAATCCAAATTCTTGAATAGATAAATTAATATTATTTTATTTAAGGTTTTGAGTTCAGGCAACCCACAGACTTTGAAAACAGGGAACGAATTTCCCGCGGTTTCGAAAACCCCTAACCGTTTCTGCTTAGTTTCACTATCTCTTTCTCATTTTATTCAAGTTAACAACAATAGTTACTTACTTATATTAGTGTGATATTTTTTTAATGAAATACAAGATTTATGTATTACTAGCTTTTTCTATATCTGTCTACCCTAATAGAAAGAAAAATATAAAATTGAAGTAGCTATTGTAAGGAAGTTATAGATAATAATAAGGGGAATTTTTTTTTATTTTTTTTATATGTATGTTGTTTTTATTCATATTATAAATTATAGATTTAATTAAATCATTCTCTTATAGTTTATGAGTTTCATTTTGTTTTGTCCACTTTTATCTTATCAATATTTTTTATGAAGAAAAAGATAATCATATCTTCTACCTATATTTTTCAACCACCTTTTCTAACATGAGAAATTCAGCTGACACATGTATTGTGGTTCCCTATGCTAATCCCTGCCAACAATTGCATCTTCTTTTATATTTGAAAATTATTGACCAAGAGAAAGACTAAACCATTATTTGTCACTACTACATATATAGTAGGGCGGCTAAATAATAAAATAAAAATAGTTAATTTAATCACAATTTAAGTTTCTAATCCACTCAAAAATTCAAAATATTCACTTCGGTAACTTTGTTGTTGTTAGCTCTGTTAATTGTATGACGTATACATTTATGTGATAATGTGATGTTTTCTTTAAGATATATATTTGGTTAGGCAAAAATTAAAATGACAATAAATTAAAAAAAAAACATAATAAAAAATCACAAATTTTGTCTTTTATTTTGTTTTTCATCTTTCCTAACCATATATTTCTTCCCCAATTTCTTAAAAGTTTAAATTGTTAAAATAAAACCTAATCCATCAACTTAAGAGAGATATACAAATCACATGGTTAGATAGACATATATCTCACATCATTAACATAGTTTATAATAAAGTTAACATCAAAAGACTAAAATGACAAATGTTTATATAGAAATGAGACTTTTTTGAGTTTTGGGTCGAGTCACATGCTAAAATGACAACATCATATCTATTCAAATACCAAAATAGTGGTTTACCTAGATGCATAAACTTGAGAAATTTATTAGGCAAAATCAACGTCCAAAACCCGGTTTGATTGTCAAGAAGCAATTTTTGATTCCAAATTTTTAAGCTAAAAATGAGTTTGAATTTAAAATTGGTACTTAATTTGATTGGATATGGGAAATCCGATTATTTTGAAGAAAATATGGGTTTTAAATAAATCCATATTTGAATTCGGATTGGAACCAAAATCGATTATGAAACTCTATCAAAATTTGAAACGGATTATTAATTCAGTTTTGGGAGAGAAATGTGGTTTTGGAATTAATATTCAATCTAAACATAAATGAATGAATTGTAAATAAAATTAAGAATACAGAGTATGGATGCGGTCAACATGAAAAATCAAAATCCGTGTATGATGTCTTTGAGTATAAGAATAGACAGTATTTTGTTACAGAATCCCGTTATCCTTTTTAACATCTCCGCAACTGAATTTGCAGCCATGACGACGAGGTTTATCAGGATTCTCAGGATCAGAATCACTTGGTTCTGCCATAAGTCCTCTCAAACACCTTCTTCGAACCATTGGTCGATAACTTAACTTCTCTACCCGGCTAACATTGTTTTCTTCATCCCCACGGTTTTCTAAACCTCGTTTAACTTGAGGCTCAGGCTGTTGGGGAAGAATGACACGAACGCCAGGGTCTCTTCCATTTATTGAACCTTGCAACATGAATGAATTATTCATACTCTGTATGTTACTATTCACATATGCTTTCCCACCTTCATCTTTCTCTTCTTTTTCATTCGTTCTATGTATGTTGTGGATTGACCCCTTTTTCTTTGTTGATTGTGAGTGAGAATCTGCCACATGCATTGTTGCTCCTCTGTTTTCACCCGCCAGAGTTACCACGCTAACTTTTTTATCATCCATCGGAAGCTGTGTTGTTGTTGTTGTTGTTGGGTTCACAGTGGCCACTTTATTAACAAAATTTGTTACATCATCATTCATTGTATTATTTTCACTAGGGTTGGATGTGGAAGTGGCAAACATCATTTTGCTCTCTAGACTTGTTTGAGGTTCAGAAATTGGGGTAGGAGGAGCCTTTGCTGGGACATAGGCTAATTGTGAAGGAGATTTTGATTTTGGTTTTGGATGAGACTGAGATCCTGTGGAAGAAAAACCTGATATCCATGGGATTCTAAAATGAAATTCATGCTTTTTTTGCCCTACCATGGAAAATGTTTGCTTACTAATTTATCTGGTGTCACAACAAAGATAGGATAGATTATTGTTGTCTATATATACAGAATACTTACTAAGAATATATACCTTGGACTTTCCATGGTTTTATGGATTGACTCATCACTTTTTTTCTTCTGCTTTCCTTATATTTATATTTTAACCAAACTTTGCTAAGCATTCTTATATCTTGTTGTACAGGAAATAAATATCTTTTACTTGTCATGAAAGAAATTCCAAATATATACTTAGCCTCTTTGAAGCTTTGAAGCTTAGAAGCTTAGCTTACCTTACAGAATTCGTGATTTTAGTCATTCATTTTATCCCACGTGTTTTGAGGATTAATTTCATTGAACCAACCATTACATAATAATTTGTAACATGTTAAGTGAAAAGTTGGGCAAATGAATGATTGCAAGAACATTCATCATCCAAAAGGTTCGACAATTCCATTTGAAAGCAACCATAAAGTAAGTTCCTTTCTTTATATTCTCCTTCAAGAAAAGAGTTCAGAAACATGCTACGGTCCAAGTAAAGGATGAATTACCAATTACAAAGATGTTCCATATATAAATACATAAGCCATCACTTATTTAAAATTTGATTGATCAGGACAAGAATAAGGGATAAGTGAATAATAATAATAACAATAACAAATGCAAGGAATTTACCGGATTGTGCAACCTCGCCGCAACCCTCTAAGGGCTGCAATATTTCAACAATTCCATGGAAATGGAATTTTTAACTTGAACAAGATATCTTCTGGCTATGGATGGGTCACATCCTCTCCACCTATGCAACAGAAAGGATTGGAGAATGTTACAGTTTCAGAGGTACTAATGACAAAGGGGGAAGAAAAAGTGGGTTCCTGGCTTTGGTGCAGAGTCGATGATGCTGTTATTAATGCAATGAAGAATGTAAGAAGGTTCTTCATTTTGTTTTAAATCTTTCATTCATTGTTATTTTTAACTTAAAAAAAGTTTCTAAACAACATAGAATGTTTTAGATGGCTGAAAATGATATTGGATCATTGGTGGTACTTAAGCCAGAGAGCCAGCACATAGCAGGCATTGTCACAGAAAGAGGTAGGTAGTTCCTTCCATACTCTCCTTGTCTCAATTATGCCTAGTTTAAAGATATATAGGTCTTTTAAAATAATGGTTAAATGTCTGTTTGAATTGATTTATTTGAGTGTATCTATTTGCATTAGCACTCGTAGGATTATTTAAGAGAACTTAATGAAATAGCTATTAACATGTCTTGATGCTGTTTTCAGCTTATTTCCGTAAATTGAATTTATGTTGGTTGCATGTATGATTCTGTAGATTGCTTGAAGAAAATAGTTTCACAAGGAAGATCACCTTTATACACACAAGTTGGTCAAATAATGACTAATGAGGTTATTTTATATGCTCTCTGATTTTCATTATGTTGAATCCAATCTTATTTTGAGTTATGACTTTTTATTGATGAGGTTAGTTAAACTTACATCTAACAGAATGATCTGGTAACTGTGAC
This sequence comes from Cicer judaicum, assembly GCA_037974835.1. Classification (NCBI taxonomy): domain Eukaryota; kingdom Viridiplantae; phylum Streptophyta; class Magnoliopsida; order Fabales; family Fabaceae; genus Cicer; species Cicer judaicum. The sequence goes on from JBBPBS010000276.1 coordinate 2,886,723, forward strand.
ATCTGACACAAACATTCTAAGAGCAATGAGACTTATGTTAGGTAAGAGTTTAAGTGTCTGTATGATTATTAATTTGAGGCTTAAACAAAAAAAAATGTGTGTTTAATTATGCAATAATAAAAATGAATTGATAGAATAGTAAAGAAATTTTACTTGGATTGTAGAGAATCGCATCCGACATGTTCCAGTTATAGATGGGAAAATAGTTGGCATGATTTCAATTGTAGATGTGGTGAGAGCAGTGACGGAGCAGCAAAGTGGAGAATTGAAACGACTAGGTGATTACATTCGAGGTGAATACTATTAAGTTGGCAAAAGGATTCAACCATATTTACAGATTTGATGATATATATGAAATTCATGTTGTATAAAAAGAAAATAATCATATAAGAAATTGTATAAAAAGGTATGTGTTTGTGTCATTTGTCAAGTGATTAAGTGGAAGAGAGAGGATCAATGTGTTTTGTGACCAATGACCATGTGAGTTAATGTGCTGAGACTCAGGTGCACTCACACAAGCAATCTGTCTGCCGCGAGATTACTATCACTCCATCGTAATCACCAAATTATTAAAAATATTTAATTTTAACTATAATTATTTTTAAAATAATATATATAAGTAATTGTAATTTGTGATTGTGTATGAAATTAAATTTTATGTTGTTTTCTCATAAATTTATGTTCTGTTAATGAGTAAAAAGTTGTTCAATAAAATACGTGCTTTTTTGAAGAAAAACAAAATACAACAGTTTCATTTTTAGTATATTTGAGGCTTTTTTTTTTGTTTTACCATAAAAATATATTAAATACTAAAATACCACTCAATTTTTATTAAATATCAAACTACTACTCTTTTATATTTTTTTCAATTTCATGCAAGTGGGAACTCGGTGCTGTAAGTACTAACTTCTCAAGAAGATTTTGGTTTTTTAATTACAAAATTTGTTTTACTATTTGTAGAATTTTTTTATTAATGGTGCTATTCAATGGACACCAAGTCTGACCGATTAACATCTTTCATAATAATAAATATATATTTTATTATTTAATAATTATTATTTTAATTAAATAATTAATTAAATTTTCATTAATTATTAATTTAAGTAATTATTATTTTAATTAAATAAATAAATAAATACAATGTTAATTATTTTTATAATAATTATTTAATTAAATTTTACTTTTTATAATTATTAAAAAATTTAAATAAAATAAAGTTCATAAAAATAACAAAATTCAATTAAATATTATAATTAAAAATATAAACACAAAATAAATTAATTTTATTACAATTAACTAATTTATATCGGTTTCACATGTCATCACCGCTCGACAAAAGATTGTGTGATTGTGGTGAATTTTCAAATATTACATTATCCATGTTCGCATCTCATCGCTGTTTTTTCGTTTATTCACCGTACATGATGTATGTGTCTTTCAAATATACATTGCATATTTGTCGTTTAATTACAAAGAAGAGTTCCAGGTAATTTCTCCTCAATTATATTGACTAAAATACAATGGATTAAATTGTGGCACAATCCAACCACAAAAAAGAGATCCAAAAGATCGTTCGAAGTCTACTCGCATTAATAAACACCTAAATAGACGTTCGTTTGTGTCAAAATGAATGACGTGCAAAGAATATATGTATTTATCGTAGTGATGATAAAAATTAAATAATCATTTAGTATTTAATTTTTTTTATAATAAAAAAAAAACATAATTAGATGCTACGTGTAAATAATATCTGAAAGTACATTTTTTTTTCAATTTGAATTATAAAGATTCTTAAAGTAGAATTGTGTAAAAGATGTAGATTTGTGATGCCTTGAAGTCAAGAGAACATTTGGCATGAATATGTCATCATCCACCACTCCCGAGTCCATTTAGTAATAGAAGCCAGAAGTCGCTGAGTATAGTGTCTCCCCCAAACCAGAATCAATATAACATATTGTGTTATTAATACTCACTCTAACATTTGTACAAGATTCTGTTTCTAACTTTCTCTCTTGTTATATAAAATTTATGTAGGTCACACTGTTCTAGGAATATAGTATTGAAAATATTTAATTGGACGTGACATGACCAAATATTATTAAAAGTATATGTACTGCTTACCTTATAAGCCATTGTTAATGGAATGGTAAAATCTTACTCAAATTTCAAGAGAACCTTTGAGATATGAACCAAAAAGGAAAAAAAAATACTCTAGAATCAGTGTATAATGTAAAAGTATATTGGTAAATGTTCTACAAAAGAGGGAATGAATACAAATTATTCATTAAAATTGTAAATATTAATCAAAATAGTCTCAAATTTTACAAAGTTTCAAATAAATATACGTAATCGCAAAACGTTAATAAAAATGTCTATAAATTAAATATGCGATTTTGCGCATAAATCACATATAAATGCATGTCATTTTAACACAAAATTCAAAAATAAAAAAAGTATATAATTAATTAATATATAAGAAATATTTTGATCGATAATGACAACTTCGACTATTAATTTCTCAATCCACTTTGCAAAGAAATTGCCGAACGTAGCACACACTCTAGAAATGCAAAGGACAATTATAAATATGGGTGTTAAGGTTGAATTTTAATTTTGAAAGCGATTCTACCAAACATCAATCAACATATGAATGTTGTGTAGAGTCTTGAGAAATTAAAATGTAAAACTTCAATACATATGCGAATAATCTAAAGGATAGAGTCACTTGATTGTCAGAATTCATGTCAAATTACCAAATGGAGAGTAGTTATTCGAATTGACAAAGGCTCTATTAAAACATGGATTAAATGAATGAACGTGAACAAAGTAGTTAAGTAGCATGAATTTGGTGACGAAAAATGCGATATGTATAATTATAATAACAACGTGGATATAAAAACAGTTTGAAATATTAATGACTATATTTGAAATAACAAGAAATTTAAAGCAACTTGACAAGAAGTTTAGTCAAAATGTAATTTAGAGTAAAAATGAAAGTAAGTCGAGTAAAATGAAGCAGATCAGACGGGTCAATATTCTCGATTTCATATTCGATATAAATTAGTGATGTAATCGAGAAATGAAGTTATATTGCATCAAGTTGCTAAAAAAAAAAGAGTGAGGAGATAATGATTCTAAAGTTATCTCGCTAGCTAGAAAGGACGCATAATATCTTTTACCTTACTTTTCTTTATTTGGTTGGAGATTCATATTGTTATCGAATATATATTTGTGTACCAAAGGGAAATGGGAATTGGTATCTAATCCCCCACCCCCACAAGGCTGTAAAATTCTAAGGAATTTCTACTAGCTTGCTATCAATCCTGATTATTAGTGTTAATTTTATTTTATTTTTGGGACTAAAAAACCATTTTGGAAAATATGTGATCGGATATCAAACTTTTTTTTAAGTAATGTTATGAATATAGAAGATTAAACTGATTAATTTAATATATATTTAATTAAAAATTAAACTGTTAAATATACAATTTATTTAAATATATTTTTATATTTTTAATATATTTAAAGAATATTCTATACATTGAGAAACCAACTATCTATTTAATGTAATGTTATTTTATTGTTCTATACAATTCGCAACATGAAATGCTACCACACAAAAATTACGGTCATACATATCTCAGTGGTAGTTAGGGGTGTGTATAAGTTGAGTTGGATTTTTTTAAAAAAAAATTGATATTTAAACTAATTAATTTTATTTTGACTGAGTTAAGTTTTTAACATGTGATTTTTATATTAAACTTGAATCAAATTAATCCAATTATAAGTGAATTTTGTTAGGTTTGCAAGTCGTACAAAATGATATTTTTTAATTTAAAAAAATATAACTAAATTCAAATACTTTATATCTCAACAATAATGAAATTATATCATAACATATCATTTAATATTTAAAATATATCTACAAACACAATAAAATATTTAATCAATTAAAATAACAATAAATTTTTAAATTTAATTCAACAACTAAATTTTAACTATATATATTAATAATAAAAGTATATATATATAGTTTGAATTTACGTGTTCAAAATGTTAAATATAATATTCATATCGAACATACTTAGCTTAAATGACTTGGACTATAACTGAACTTGAACGAATTGAATCAAAATAGAGATTAAACTTTTGAGATATTAAGAGTCTTGTCGGATATAAAAAAATCAAATTAAATATTTATAAATAATAAATAGTCTTTACCCTACAAATGTATTTAGGTAGGTTGTGTAGTATCCAATTCAAATTTTAATACGGAGGAAGTGAATTTGTGGGTTAACCGTACCTACAAATCCTGTGCTAGTTGTTCTATGGAAATTTAGTGTGGTACTTGATCTTACTGTAGGCATCCCCTGCCTTTGGAGGCAGTGTGAAGAAAAAAGAGGAATAATATTTAGTTGAATACGTAGAAAGTAATGAGCAACTTGCAAAGACCCCCACTTGACATGTTTGATTCTCCCTTATTTAAGGAACTAGCATAGCACCACTTAACCCAAAGTCTCTGCATTGAGCTAACAACTAGTCAATATCTTACTCAAAGAAAATGGGTTGGACAAGAGAAGAGAACATGCGTTTTGAGGATGCTCTTGCGGTGTATGCTCCAGAAGATCCCAATCGGTGGCAAAAAGTGGCAAACGCTGTTGGTGGAAAATCAGTTAAAGAGGTGAAAATGCATTATGATATCCTTATGGAAGATGTCACTCGTATAGAGCTTGATCAAATCCCACTACCCACTTACAGGGGGGGTGCTGCTATCAATTTCAAAGGAACTCAATTTCCCGATCACCAAATTAGGTAATAATAATGCTAATGCATATATAACTTCACAGGAATTTCATTTTTACTTTCTCTGCTCTCTTTCCCCAAGAGTCATACTACAACTACTGCTTTCAAAATAATAATACTTTTATTTTATTTTTGGAAAGTCTTCTACACTGCCAATTCTATCATGCTTACTCATTTCATAAAAGTTTAGTAGTGTGCTACTCTTTAATTGAAATATTTTTAAAACACAGATACTTGTTTTAATTTCATATTTGTTTATAAACAAGAAGGGTCCACGTGAAATTCAATCCATCATCAAACTTATATATATTATTAATTATCATCAACTCGTCAATCTGAAAATGCTTATAATCATATTGGAACATGCATACACATATGTATTTTGTCCCCCAGGGGCTTCTTTTAAATAAATCATCCTCTGCTGCAATTGTTGTTCTAGTTAAGTTTTCTGGCACATGCACCTGTCCACTAATATTTTTAATTAATTCTATCAAGTTAATTTCTTTTATAAGCATCAATTTGCCCTATTAATTCTTATATTCTGTCTCATTTCATTTTCTTTAGCAAGCGAATGAGGAATCTGAATATCCGTTAAAGCAAAGACTAATGGAGCTGTGGAGCTACTGTTTTTCAATTAATTTATGTTAATGTACTTCTGTGTATTTATTATTTGAGTAATTTCATGTTATTTTCACCCCAAATGTAATTTGTAACAAATATTGTATGACAAAATGAAATTTTAGGCCCAATTTACTTTGTCAAAATATTGTATTTTAATTTTTTTTAAATTGTCGTATATTTTAGTTTTGTGAAAGATATGGAGAGAATACAAAATACTAGTTAATAAATATATATTTATGAAAATAATAAAAATAATATTTGAACATTTTTATTAATTCTAGATATATAGACAAAATTATTCATTTACATCTCTATTAACAAATAAAATTAAAACATATATTAATAAATATAAAATAAAAAATATTTTTCCAACATAAACATACTGTTGGGTTGGAGATATTAGAAATTGAATGTAGCTTATTAATTTAGATTGCGGTCTGCCATTAAAATGATATTGATGGTAGAAAAGAAAGAAGAAACCACCACCAACTAATGGCTATATATATAATTGGTTAAGAATATAGCAATAGAGAAAATATTCCAAACATAGGAAACAAATTAGAACGGATAGAATTTTAGAAAAGATAACGGAATTTTTTTCTTCCAAAGATAGATAACAAATTAGAAAGTGAGAAGCGGGTATTTAATCAACATATCTGTATTAAGCTAAGATCCCAATTTTTTCAACCTTATACAACGCTAAAACAGGTTGTTACGTTACATATTAAAACAACAAACTCTAATCAAACAAAGTTTCACTACATTGCCACCTTTGTTGGTATATAAATAAATTGTGAAATTGTGAAGGCGTTTCTTGGAGGGAAAGGAATAAGAAGAAGAAAAAAAATGGCAAAGATAACATTTGTTTTGGTATTTTTAATTGCGATTGCGATGCCGTTGCGTGCGGTTTTAGGTGACGGTTGGCAAGATCTTGTAGGAGGGGGAGATTTTGCTGCAACAATTGATCAGGCTAAGAAAGCTATTGGTGCTGCTTCTGGTGCTGCTGCTGGTCAAGCTGCTATAAATGATTATTTTGGTGGGGATGAAGAAGGTGAAACCGATAATGAAGGAGCATCTTTGGCTGGTTGGTTAGATTCAGAAGTGTAAGATCACAACCATTCTTTTCTTTTTCTTTTTATTTAGGGTTTAGGTGACAAGAAAAAAATAACAGATTGAGTTCATTTGAAAAACTTTCGTTCATAAATTTAGATATTAAGTTATCTGTTTCTTATAATTTCAAAATATAAAATGGTAATTTAATAAAAAAAAATCTAAAATTCAAAGCTAATTAGGTCCAAAATCTAATATTCAATGAGAAAATGATCACAACCTTGTTTAGTTAGTTTAAAAATGAAGAAGAAGATTATGATAATAATTTAGTGTTACAAACAGCACTGCGAATAGTGATGCGGGAAGTCCAACAGCAGTTCCAGTAGATTCATCGGTTGGTGCTCCAGAAGATTTGCCAGTAGATTCACCCAAAGGAAGCATAGATGATTCTTTCTCACCCACAAGGGCACCTCAACAAGCACCAACAAATGCACCTTCAGAATCACCATCAAATCAACCAAGTCAAGCACCTGAGTTTGCACCATCAAATGCACCATTTCAAGCACCAACAAATGCACCATTTCAAGCACCAGCAAATTCACCCACACAAACGCCAGAGCTATCACCTGCAGAGGCACCACAAGACGACGATGATGATGATGTAGATGATCGTCGTAAGGTACCAGGAAATGCCCCAACAGAATCACCTGAAGGGTCAGCAAGTGAGTCACCTAAAGGAGAAATAGCATATGATGACGAGGACGACGAGGACGATGCACCTGAAGGAGCACCCACACAGGCACCTAAAGGTGCAGCTTCAGAGGATGATGATTGAAGCATAGAATAGTAACATAAACATCACATTCCTAATTCATTGTATTTTAACTATGTATGAAGGGGGACATTCTCGCAATGAGTATGTAACACCCAACCATTTTTCCCGTTAACAAAATGTGCTTATTTCTTGTTCCTATTATAAGCTTATATGGGAAATAACTTGTATACTTGTTTGTACTAAGTTCATTGTAATTCAACAAAGCTATACTAAGTCACAATGTTTTACTCTTTTTTTGCTTTCTTCTATACTCCGGAGTATCGAAAGTTTTTAAAAATAATTTGTGAACATATTTTGCATCAATGATACATATATAAGTTTGTTACTCTATTTCATTGTTAATTAATGGGTATTATTCCAATTTTTTATTATACATTTTTTTATTAAAAAAATAGCATTTATTATTATATTATTACTAACAAACTTTGGAATCATTTATAGGTTAGTTAACTATGAATTTTGTGTAAACTCAAAAACACTGAGTTTACTTTTAGAACTTTTAATATTTTTAACATATATACAAACACTAAATTTTCTATAACCTTAAGCCATAGAGAAATATCCAAGCCTAGTGTCGTTTCATGTTCTCATAAATGTGAGATCAATGAGCTACGAATTTCATCATTCTTTTTCACATACAAATTTCTCACAACCTCATGTTTTATCTTGACAACATCTTTTCCAAACCTCATCTCCATCAAAACCTTCATTTTCCCACCAAGAAGCTTCTCTTTAGCAACCCATCTTTGCAATTTCCCAGAAGTTGTTTTTGGAACACATTCACTCTTAACCAAAACAACCCAACCAACTTCAACACCCTCTTTCTTCAAAACACTTTCCTTAATTCCTTCACAAATACTCCTCAATAACCCTTCATCAACATCTTTTTCAATCCTCTGCATCTCTGCTACAACACAAACCATCGCTAAAACACTAAAAACTGCAACACAACCACCTCGTAGTAACTTTGGAAAACTGTTAAAAACAACAGTTTCTATGTAATGTGGATGAGTAATTACATTTTTTTCACCATTTTGAAGCTTTATAGTATCTTGAATTCTACCAACAACAAAAAGATATCTTTTTTCACCTTTCACTATTCCTCTGTCACCTGTTCTAAGAAAACACCTACGAACACTGTTTCTGATTCTTGCATGAAAAACTTCGTTTGTTAAAGAAGGGTAATCAAGGTAACCAGAAGCATTACTTGGAGAACAAACCCAAATTTCACCTTCAACACCATCTTCAACAGGTTCATATGTTTCTTCATTAACAATCATGATTTCAATGTCTTCATCTTGTTCTTCATTTCGGTTCTTCGAAGCGAGTTTCGCTACTGGTAAAAGCTTTTTATGAGTTGGAAAGTCTTCGAAGCTAGAAAAAGGTTCGCTTTTTACCCTCCATGAAGTTGAAACAAAAGTACCATTTTCCGCCAATCCATAAGAAGGTGAAATAGACGAAGATTTCAACCCGAAAGGCGAAAAAGTTCGAACAAAATCAACCACTGAGTCTTTGTAAATAGGTTCATTGATAATTATTAGGTTTTCAAGAGATGAAAGATTAATGGGTAAAGTTCCTTTGTGAATTCCTCCACGTTTGATAACAAGTGGGAGTGTGAAAGAAGGAACGGGGGTGCAAGTAGCATTAAATTTAGACATTAACTCAAGCCAGAGTCTTGGTCGTTTGATGAACGATGTTGGTGAAGTCAGAACACACGTGGCACCTGATACAATTGTCAGCAACAGAAACATGAGACCACAATCATGGTATTGTGGTAGCCACGAAACAATTGTACTGTTTGGGTGAAGATCATAAGCTTTTCTTGCTGTTCTAACGTTATGAGCAGCTGAACCTGTTGTTACAAGAACCGGTTTCGGTATATCAGTTGCACCAGAAGTGTATTGAACCAAATAAACCTCATTTGGTTTTCGACCATTATATGAAAATGAAGAAAAATTTGAATTTGAATTTATGTTGCTGTTTTTGATATCTTCTATGGAAATCCAGTGGAGAGTTTGTAACAATTGAGCGAGTTTTTTGTTTTTGTTGTGATTTGTGGAAGAGATGTAACTTTGAATGTTTGAAATGTAATTGGGGTGAGCTATTGCGGCTTTGGGTTTAGTTTGTGAAATGACTCTTATAAGGTGATGGTAATTTTCATTGGTGAAAGAAGGGTGAGGAGGGACAATAGGGACAGTTAAAAGAGCAGCTCTTTGACAACCGAAAATGACCTTAACAAGGTCAAGTCCCGAAGAGCAAAGAATAAGGACAGTGTCGTTTCTTTGAAGTTGAAAGAGTAGTTGAGTTGAGATTACATCAATTGATGTATTGAGCTGTTCATAGGTTAGAAGGGTAGTGGAAATTGTATTGTTTAAGTCTTCAGCCCAAATGAAAGCTGGTTTGGTTTTGAAGGCTGGTAACCTGGCCCAAATTGGAAGATATTGGTCAACCACATGTTGGTCGGGAAAAGATGGATCATAATTCTCGTATTCGTATTGCATTTTATTTTGTTTGTGTTGCTTGTATAAAGTAGTAGCTTCATTACTTGCTACTTATAGTTCAATTAATTAAGATATTTAGGATGTAGATAAACACTAAGTGAAGATTACGAAGACTAAGAAGAAAGAATAAAGGAACATTCAGTGAGAATATCCCGTTGAGATTGGGTTGTTATGACAATAATCCGTCGCTTTGTTGTTGTTTCATTTTAAGTGTTCCTTCCCGCCATTAATTTTTAATATTATAAGTGGATTATTTGCATATTTGCATGTCACATTAAACTTTGCCGGCTTTGTGCATTGCACTGTATACAAGTGGGAATGCATCAAGCTGACCAGTAACTGCCTACTTATACTTTACCTTATATGTTTTTTAAAATGGACACAATTAAAAATTAAAAAAATTAAAAACTTTTAAACCAAAAAATTACATGATAGACTACATAGAATATTTATTGAAATTATGAAACCCACCCACTTAAATAAATATGAATATTTATTATTACTACTGTAACTATTATATTAAACTTTGATTTTTTGTTGTGTTTAGTGGTTCATGCTTCCTTTTCACCGACAAATAAACAATGGTTCACACTTCCACACACAAGAATTGACTTTCAACGAGGATCAAATATACTTTCATACAAAAATTACTGTAATAATAGTTGCTAAAACCATTACTCAAAATTAATTGAAATCAAGCACTTATGTTAACATACGAATTCTAACGTAAAGGCTCCCATTCACTAACACGATGTAAAATAAGCACTCGTACATTAGTTACAAGGTCCGAAGTCCAAACCACATCACCAAGCGGTCATTTATATCCTACCTACCAAAAGACTGATTTGACAAGTTGAAATTGGCCTCTGACCATTGCAATTGGTGATAAACAAAACAAAATTAAGGACTAGCCTTTATTAATCTACACTAGTTTTATTAAACACAAGGCAATCATACACTAATCCTTCAATGCAATGTCCATGTTCCAGTACTAACTAACATCTATCCTTAAGTACGCATAACTGCGTGGCTTTGCAACTACAAGTATGAGCGACTGCTAGCGAATCTTGACGACAACTTTCTCCATTTCGTCAGCGATCACTGTCCCCAGGCACAGGCAGCCCTACAAGCATCAACATGAGACAGAAATTAGATATATGCATGATAATTACATTATTAGGTTAGAAAATATAATTAATTAATGACAAACCTCAAAGAAGATTGAGAACACAAAGGAAGGAACAAAAGTGAAAAACATGTCTTTTTATGCCTATGAAAACTCACAAACCACTCCTCCTTCAAGAGTAACTGAACTTTTCGTATATAATTATATAACAGAAATGAAAATCATGTTTGGCAGTTGACACAATCGAATCACATACTATAGAGCATAAACCATAATCCAAAACAAACAGACAAAACAGGAGATTATAGAAATAGAAATACAACATATATTTGGGACTATACCAAAATAACCAATAGAAGAAAAAACTTCACGTCATAACTCTTTTTTGTCTTTTGTAGTGTTACAAGTTTCTACAAAATAATCATTAACATAGGTTTTAAGGTTTGTTACGAGTTTCTACAAAGAATCTTAAGGTATGTGTTACCGCAAAATAATCATTAACATAGGTTAAGGTTTAGCTTCAGATGATGGACCACATTAGAGAAACGGTTTCTCTCAACTAAATACACCCAAAATTATGAACAGTCTGAACACCAAATTTCCAAAATGTGGTGATAACTGATGCAAACCCCAAAAAAGAGGTCACAAGCCAACTAATTATTGAAAAAATATATACCCAATATGACGTCAGTGATCAAACCAGATTAGTTAATGAACAAAGAGAATCATACAAACAAATAGACTACTGAAAAGGCTACATTGACCTAATAAAGCAAAATAAAAGACAAGATATCTAAGTATGACCTGCTTAGTTCCTCTTGACAATTACAGATCACTAAAGGCACCATATAAGATATCTAAATATGACCTGCTTAATTCCTCTTGACAATTACAGATCACTTGAGGAGCCATATAAAAATTAAATGACAAACCAATTAACCCAGACCATTCTACAGTGTAACTTGCCTACAATTAACAAATAGCATCACACCAAACCACTAGTCTTGTATTGGAAAAACAAATGAACAAGAGAGCTCATACAACTCTTGTGCATCAATTCCTTTAATCTTGCAACCACGGTGTTTTTTCACTGCCTTCTCGATTATCAAAAAATTATTCCAATCTGGGCAATCATAAGAAAACGTCTTGACTGAAACTCAACTTGAAGCCGTTTTTAAAAAAATTAAATTGGTAGATAAAAGTTCTCACACCTTCATTCCTCATGCAAAAATAATGCACATTTCAGCCAAGAAACTTTCTGGCATTAATATATTATTCATAATCATGTTATCATTGAACATAAAGGTGAATGACTACTCATCCCTAACATATGAATATAGTACCAATAAACCACTCGCGACATTTAAAAAAAAGAGAAGATAGCTAGATTTTGTAGCACTTCTTCGAGTGTCGGCATCACAAACCATGAAATTGCTGCTCCACATCTAGGCAATCAAATTTTATTCATGGCATCTAGCCTTGATACTTGATACTATGCCATATGTTATGATAGTTTGCTCCTTCAATTCCTATCCAATATGTTATAGCATGCTTTTCTACATGAATCTTGGCTTCCCCACTTATTTAAATCTACACACTAGTAAAGCAAGAGAATGCCATAGCATGTGTTTTCCTCCCATATAATATGATCTATACTCTACATGGATCAAGAGATGTTCCTTGTTAATCCCCAAATTCAAAAGGCGTGAAATATTAATTCTAACGTTGATATTGCTTTTTCACTAATCAGAAGATCAAATGATATATGAAACTCTGCATACAAACCTAGATAACAAGATAATCAAACTAAGTATGTATTGCATCTTGTCATTATAGATCATCAAGGCACATATATTATTCTGCTTTATATTTGACAATAAGTCCTAATTGGACAGAGATATCTATATTTCCAAGACATCACTGTTCTAAGGTATTCCACGCCAGTTTTTTCCAAAAAAGGTTATCTCGTGTTTAACAAAGAAACTATATAAAGTAGTAAAGCATCCTGCATCCATCAAATCCTCAATGAAAGTGCCATCAGCTGAAGGGCAAAGGCATTGACTGAAGCTTATTTCATCAACTATTCACTGCAGTTTGATACTATTAAACATGCTTCCTTTTTCCATAAGATGGACATAAAGACTTACAGAAAGAGAAAATGAGCACCTAAATTCTTAAGCAGTTGCATTGTCTACCAACCGCGACAGAATGGAAATTGAACAATAATAGAACATGAAAATCACAATATGCAGACATAAGATGTGAAGGCATTACCTAATCAAAGAAAGAAAGAAAGAAGCACACCTAGAGATTCAAAGAAGCACACCTAGAGAGAATTAAAAAAATGCAATCATGAATATTCACGAAAACTACATTGGCGTCAGATCATTTTTTCAAACCCTGAATCTACAATTTCTATGCAATGCCTAAATTACCTAAAAGGATGAGGAACAGCTGAAAGCAGGTCAGTTTTCCACTTTTTTCTATATAGTTCCTAAATTACCTAAAAGGAAGACCAACACATGAAAGCTCTTAAGCAATTGAGTAATATTTCATCAAAATTGTAGATAGCCATTAGCATGCAACAAATGCAATTCTAAGAAAATAACTATGACGCGTTTTCAAAATAATGTATCTCAATTAAACACACCCACAGAAACATCTTACCCGATATTAAACATGCTATTCATGGGATCCATAAGCTGTTGTTGCGAATGCTGCTGCTGCTGCTGTTGCTGTTGGTGCTGCTCAAGCTGGTGCTGCTGCAATCCAGCACCAGTGGCAACAGCCACGGCACTCGAAGGAGTTCCCTTGGCTTCAACAAACCTCCACATATACCATGAAGCAACAGACCTATAAGGCCTCCACTTCTCACACAATTGATCCATCTGAGACGGTCGAGGCAAGTCTTCAAGATTATAAAGAATCTGAACCCCCTTCCGAACACCAAGATCATTAATGGGAAGAACATCAGGCCTATGAAGCGAGAAAATCATAAACATATGAACAGACCAAGAACCAATTCCATTAACCATAGTAAGCATTGTGAAAAGCGATTTATCGTCCATATTTACAATGGCAGAATCGGAAAGTATTCCATTCTGATACTTCCTAGCCAAATCGTGGAGATAACTAGCTTTCCTACCAGAAACCCCAATCTGACGAAGTTGCTGTGGATTTAGGGCAAGAACAGTTTCAGGAACAACACCAGCTTCACCACCACATAGAGCAATAAAGCGTGTATAAATCGATGTTCCGGCTTTAAATGCCAGTTGTTGATACAATATGCTACGGGTTAGGGCAAGAAATGGAGTATGGAAGTTATCGAATGTTGGAGGTTGGTGAATGTCGATGAGAGGGGAAAGGAGTGGGTCTGCGTTGCGAAGGTAACGAAGTGCGATTTCGACTTCTCCTTCGCACGAAAGTGACCTAGCTACGATTCTTGGAACAATTAGGGCTCTTTGTTGTTGAAACGATTTGGTGTTGTTACGTCCGCATGATTTGCCAGCGGTGGAAGTGGCGGATTTTGGGGTTTCCGATTGAGATTCGGAGGTTGTCGTAGGATCTGGAGAGACTTTTCGGATCTTTCGAGGACGGAGGGGGATTTTGGTAGCCGGTGAATTGATGTGTGGTGGAACATTGCTGAGTTCGGACTCTACGGGAATAATAGCACCGGCGGCGGTGGCGGCGACGGTGTTATTGGAAGAAGCCTCTTGTGGCTGTGGCTGTGGCTGTGGCTGTGGTTCAATCTCCGTTCCGATTAGGGTTTGTGGTTGAGGTTGAATTTGTGTCTCTTCGCCCATATGTGAGGGATTCAATTCAAGATTAATTACAGGGTCGCTGATGATGGAGTTATTATTATTATATGATAATGATAGTAATTAAATCTAATAATAATGATAATTGAAACTATGAGTTATTGATCGAACATTCCAAAGAGATTGTGCAGAGAAAAATATGTGAAAGATTAAAAAGAAAATGAGTGAGGGATTGGGAAGGATAGAGTTGGAAGGAGTTTATAAACATTAATGTGATTGAGGTGTAATCGTTGGGAATGAATCAATTTAAAGATCAAATCAAACTCACTCTTCTTTTTAACCCAAACTTGGTGTACGGATTTTTTTCATCTTCTTGATCTTCTCGTCTTGGTCGATCTTTAGTGTTGTGTTTTGTGGTTTCTCTTTCTTTGTCTCACGTCACTTCGTTTTGCGTGTTACACGTGAACTAATGCATTGTTGGCCCAAACATCAAAAGCCCAGTACTACAAGACTTTCCTACTGGGTGGGCTTTTATAAAATGTTAGTTCCGCCCGGATCAGGGAAATTTTATCATATACCTCTTATACTATATCCCACAATATTTTTAAAATGTCAATTTTACCCTATAATTTTTTTACTATTTTATAAATTCATATTCGCTTATTTTTTTCATCATTTAAATATTTTTAAACCAATAAAATGAAATATTTTGAAAATTTCCAAAAACTTATTTTATGTTCCTGGATACATAAATCTTTTTTATAAATTTTTCAATACAAAACTTGAACAAGTTTATACTTAATTTAAAAAAGATAGTATAGAAGCTTATTAAAATTTATCTTGTTATTAATTATTATAATTTATTTTATATTTTATTTTAGGTATTTGATACACAAGAAGCTTGACACGAGTTGAATTAGAAAAATTAGTATAAAAAATAAAGTGATGTTTATCGCTAGATCAGATAAGAAGATAGAATAGAAAGAAATGAGGAATAAATTAATATTAGATTGTGATAAATAAGGAAAATACTAACGTGTTGATAGTTTAACTCAAAGTTCAGTAAAAAATTGACATTTTTTCAAGCTTATGTCAAAGTCATTAAAAGATGGTTTTTCATTGACAGTAAAAGTAATTTGTGTAATTCACAATCAATAATTACCTAATATTTTATAGGGACATACATTTGTTGGACGTTTAGATGAAAAAGAAAAAAAGATATTTATGATTTAACAAAATATAATATTGCAGCGAGACATATATTACTCTCATTGTAGACTGAGATAAGAACAATGTTACTTATATCTCACAAATATATAAGGAAAGAAGTATGATTCAATTGCATATGAGAGGTCATAGGACACTGATGCACCATTTATTCAAGTCAATTGAAGATCACTAAGTATGTTTGTTGGAATAGAGAGCGAAAAAACTCAGATGTTATGAGATGTTTTATTGGACCATCGAGATTTAGTAAAGTTATCGAATTTGTTTCCTATGGTGTTGTTTATGGACAACACCTATAAAACCAATAAATACATAATATCATTACTTAAAATTGTTAGTATGATATCGACAAATATGATATTTGTAGATGAATTTGTTGATTTGGAATATGAGCACGAGTTGATGTGTACCGACGAATTTGGATGTGGTTCCTCTCTCAAAAGAACATATATTTTACTTTATGTTTATGAATTGACACAATATAAATTGAGAAGTGAACTAATTCCTCTAGATTCATTAGATATTCAGTTGAGGAAATCAAAAATAGATACGTAGTTCATCAAATTTATGGGGGTATGAGTATAATATGAGGGGTATAAGGTATTTCCATCAAACTCTTATATGAGAGAAAATTAGATTTTATAATCCCCATTTTAACTCTTACACCCATATTTTAATATTTTTTGTAAAGACTTCTAAAAACACCTTTGTAGAAAATAAAATAAAAAATAAACAAAATGGTTCTTTTTTGTTTACCCGATTATGTTATTTTTTTTTATACTAAAAGTTTTGTTTTTGAAAGTTTTACTATTTAAAGTATTTTGTTTTTTAACTTAACTGAAATTTTAAGTTTTTGAAATTTCTGATATGAGAGATTTTTTCTCTCAATTTTTTTTATACCAACAAATTTTGGTATCCAAATTTATTTATTTTTCAATTATTTTTACATATTAAAAAAATTTAATTTTTGAAATTTTCAATATGAAATAGAAGTACCAAAAATTATGTTTTTTTTTAAATTTCTTATATGAAACTTTTTCCTCAATTTATTGTACATTCCGGTTTGTACATTTTTTTTACATATTAAAATTTTCAAATTTTTAATATATTAATTTTTAAACCGAATTTTTGGAAAATAGAATTCTATACCTAAACTTTTATATTTATGTAGGGTAGAAAATAGATCGAAATTTTTTTAATTTGATATTTTGAACTTGTGGTTAAAGTTTGTATTTAGTAAAATCTTAAAATATTATTTTATAGAGGAAACTAAATTTCAACAAAACCAAATTTTTAATTGTTGTGATAAAATATTTTATATTGATTTGATTCGGTTCAAATTTTATCAAAAGAATATAGGCTCGCCAACACCCTCCTTGTCACTAGGTTTGGGCATGATATATTCCCTCTCTCACTTAGAATGCATAGCTAGTGATCTTAAATGAATATAAGATACAATTTATTGAATTAGACCAATTTACACTTTTATAAAATTTGATCTTATAGTACATTATATATTTCCAAGGGATGATGCTTTTTTAAATTCTTATTAACTTTTTATTAAAAAATCGAGAATAAATATTAAAGGTACATTATAATTAATTATAAGTTTTTGTTAAAATAAATATTTTATTTTTTATTTTTTTCACCTTACACTATTCAAAAAAAATATTGCAATAGTCAATTTATTATTCATTTTAAAGATTCAAATTCATTTTCAAGTATGCTACTCGGTAAACAACATCATAATTTGACCATTTTTATAATATTTATGAATAATTGTTGAATACTACTATAAGTCAAAGTTATGGAACAACTTATCAATTTAGAAGCAATGTAAGGGAAGTTATTGTATATCAGAAGTCATAATTTATTTGTTTCATTGAAGTTCATATCAGAAGATAATAGCTTTTCTATTTAAAATTCTTATAGCCTTAAAAGTTTATATATGAAGAGCTGTTTTCGCTAACCGTTTGATTTTTAACAGAGTTGTACTTAAATATTCAAATTTGATTTTTTTTTTTTTCCGAATGATTATTTAAATTATGAAGAGTTTATGAATTAAAGATTGGTTTGAATTATATGATCACATTCACATCCCCATCAATAAACTTTTGACATTCCAAAAGTTGTCAAATTGATTTCGTCATTCCTTTATAATAAGGTTAATCAATTCAACATTAAACTACTTTTACAGTTTTGATTACTTTTCTTATTTAACTTTGTTACCTGAGACTGAAAAGAACCAATGGCTATATCGCCAATGCGGAATGTTTTTTTATTTACCAATTGGCATGTTCTTGGAACAACTTAATCTTTACATGTATTATGTATAGGAAATACAAGACATTGATACTTCACATATATATATAAAATATGTTTTATATATAGAGAGAGACAAACATTCCCGCAGATCAAATATTTTATTCATCCAATCTTGTATTTATATTATCACACTTCATTGGAGACTTAGAGCCTTCATCCTGCATCATGATAAATACAACTAGAATGAAATATTTAAAATAGATAGATAAATTTTTCAATTAATCATATACTTATATCTCATTTGAGATAGACTATAGTGTTCATTAATTATAGGCTATAATATTAGGAGAGAGACTTTTCTTTCTTTTTTATAGTAGGCTGCACAATAAAGTTCGTACAGAATCTACATTAAAATGTACTATAGTTATTAGTATATTTGTAAAAGGTATTGAATAAATAAATTAAATTGAAGTAACTAAGAAGTAATTAATTAGAACCTTTTGTCTTCATCCATTATGTAATTAAGTGTAACCTTTGTTGGTGCCAACATTAATTATTTATGTAATTAGGCAAAGGAAAAACTCCTTCCTCAATCAGCTTCACATCTTCAACAAGCTTCTCATAATGTCTTATCACTTCTTCAACACTCTTCCCTCCCACAGCTCTAGCCAGCTTCTGCCAACGATCTGGACTATCTTTGTCCAATATTGCCAATGCATTCTCAAATCTTTTGTTTTGTTTTGGCGTCCAATTCGAGCTCGATGCCATAGTTTTGTAGCAACCAACAAACGCAAGTACTATATATCAATGAACAATATATAATGGTAATGAAAAATCAATGTTATTTGCAAGGTTAAGAAGAGTGTCATTGGTAGCTACCCTTTATATAGTAGTGGAAGAGTTGAGCTATGAGGTTGTAGTTTGTGTGTTCATTCTTGTTATAACCGTTGCTTTCCAATCAAAACTATGGGATATATAAATTCTTAAATTCCATGATATTTCAAAATTATTTCATTAACCCCAACTTTTTCATACACTTTCTTAATCACATAAAAAAAATATAGTTAATTCAATTGAGTAGATAATTAATTTAAATTATGTTGAAAATTATAATAAATAATAATTGAATTAATAACAATTTTTTATTGTGATTTAATTAACCATCTATTCTATTAAATTAATCACATTTTTACTCGTGAGTAATCCGATATCGAGGAGAAGTACAAAGAATGGATGAGAGTCAATTGTTAGCTTATTTTTTTTCTTTTGGTTTTAGGTGATTTGATTTAGATGACTTTTTGTATTGGCTTAAGGCTTGATTAATGTCTAAGAAATGCAACC
Organism: Cicer judaicum; assembly: GCA_037974835.1. Lineage (NCBI taxonomy): Eukaryota > Viridiplantae > Streptophyta > Magnoliopsida > Fabales > Fabaceae > Cicer > Cicer judaicum. Next base: position 2,906,250 of record JBBPBS010000276.1, read on the forward strand.
AAACACAATGCGGACTTTCCATTAACCAATAAAGTTTATTGTTTAATGTATAAATTATAAATTCCTTGTCACATCACATGCATGTATCTTAATTTTAGTGGCATTTTTTTAGGTTAAAGAATTTAAAAAAGGAGGGCGATTTTATGTAAAATAAAATAAAATGCGGAATGTCCTTATGGAATCTCAATGATAAGTTTCTTCACCCCACCTTAACAAAGTTGAGATGGACATATAAAAGGATCTCCTAATCCCACCAACGAAATATTCATACAAACTTTAAGAAAAACACCAAGGAATTTATTGAATTTTTGTGTGGAAAATGCTTAATGTTTTGACATACTAGTCCCTCTAATTAATTGATAATGATTTCATATAGTCCCTTAAAATTAGGACAAAAAGAAGTATTTAGTGTGCATTTTATTTTATAAAGACAATAACGTACCAAAATAGCATATCTATTGGCATGTGGAGATGTGAATGTTCACGTGCACATGTACCTTGTGCGTCCGTGTAGAAAATTTCACGCTAATGGATCATAGAGAAAACGCACAAAAGTGCTTTAATTTTAATCTTTTGAGCCGTTTCTTTTGTTTCCACTCTCGACAAGTTGCAAAACATTGAAAGTTGTTTGAGATACGTGTATGTATCATTCGAGTTAACAAATATATAAAAGGAAAACACAAATTAACTTAACACTCAAGTAGAGACAGGAGTATGGCATAGTTTTATATAGTGGTAGCAACGTGGTTGCATTGCTGCAATTTTTTTATATTTATAAAAGTGGGATGCTATTTATCCCCAAAAATATATCACAAAACCTCCACTAATTATACATTACTATATTATTTGGATTTGTTTTAAACCTAACTCGTGATGAGTTCGTGAAGCAATTTGTAACATATCACGGTCAAATATAATCAATGCGGTCTCAATCATAATAATATTGTAGTATAAAATATATTATCCGTGAAAAAGTTTTATTCTAAACTTTTATTCATTACTTTATATAAAACAAAATTAATTTGTAAAACCACAACATATATATTCTTAAAATAAAGAATAAATCTTAAAAATATTTTAAACTTAATTTCAAATATAAACTATATCTTAGTATAAATGTCCCCCTATATTATTCTCAGCGGGGTCAATACGAAAGAACACTTTTAACATCAATAAATAAATAAGGCTTTATGTGTAGTTGTCGTCTTCCTGTTTGTTTACCAAGAAAACAGTGTCTAATGAACATTTTGGAATGAATAAGTTGTTGAGAAGTAATATTGTGGAAGTGGAACCACATTGAGAGAGGCCAACATGCGTGGCTATTTTCTTTGATATTTCCATTTTGCGTAGCGAGTATTTTTTTTCTTTTCCTATCTGTTTTGCATTTACATAAAGATATATTGTTTTGCATTTATTTGATCTCTTTATTAAATAAACACACTTATCTCTCTTTAAATTATTTTTTTCTTTTAAATCAAACAATATCTTACATTTATTTTATATGTGTTTCACATAATTATCTCTTCTCCTCTTCTCTTTCTTTTAAACCAAACAATATCTTAAATCTACTTTATTTCTATATGTCCTAGAATAGGATAACCATTAATCTCAAACATAATGAGTCACTCTTGAGTTTAAAGTGCAATTGTGATATTTAGAGTTGGTTCAATGATCAAACAATCTAGGTTAGAGTTTTAAGTTTTAAAATTTTGGATAAAAAATTCAATTTAATTATAAATATATACCACGACAAATCAATTATGTATATCCACTTTACTTACTTAGTCTCGATATTTAGATAAGGGATCTATATTCATCTTTATCAAAGTTCAAAATTTAGATGCAGCAAAATTTAATTTTTTTTTTATAAGTCTTAATTATGTTAATTTTTATTTATTTAAAAGGATCTCAATATAACATTTAAGTCTCTAAATATGTTGTGACGAATCTAGTGATATTGATAACAATTACACTTCGAAATATACAAATCTTTACAAATTGTAACAAAATGTAGATAACTTCAAACAATGTGGCTCATAATTATAATTGTGATGTTGTGACAAAAACCTATAAAATTGTTAATTACAACTGCAATTTTGAACCATGCACATCAACTAAATAAATCAATTTGGTTACTTAATAATTTCATATTACTCATTAATCAGTACAATCACCAATTGTGTTAAGAGTTTTTTAGATGTTAGGTATCTCTTTAATTCGTGTGACTCTCTGGATTATTATTTTTCTCAATAATGATTGAGCTTGTTAACAATGGCAAGGGGTGAGGTGATGCTGATATATTCAGAATCCTTATCATCCACGCATAACTTGAGCCTTGCTTTCTATTTCAGAAGCTTTATGATAACTCCACTACCAATTCAAGTTGGTATTGGGGCCACAAATTTGTTGATTCCTAACCAACCATGGATTGGTCTCTTTGTATATAAAAAGAAAAAAAATTCCAGAACCTATATACATATATGCTATATAATTTGAATTGAAACAACAACAATAAAAAAAGGTAAAAACTCATTTATTTAATCAAACTAATATTGTATGTTACTACCTCCATATATAATAAAATATAAATAAAAATTAACATATTTGATTAAAAATTAAAATTAAATATGTTAAATTTTCAATTATTATTTTTATTTATATATTATTCTAGAATATTACATTGAATCCATGTTATATGAATTTCATATGACGGTGATTTGCTTTGCAAGGCATATATATAACGTAGCACGTGTAACAAAATATAAGTAAAATTTGACATATAATGAAATATAAATAAAAATTAGTTATTCTTATATTAATTCATCAAACATACGTACCCTCTCAGTTAATGACTCGTTTTATTATACAATTAAATGAGATGAATAATAAGTTAGATCATAAAGTTAAATTTGTAAGGATGCAGTAAAAAAATTTATTTTGTTACCAATAAATATAGAGTTTAATGAATATTCATTCTCAATATAAATTAATGTATATTTTACATTGATATTCAATAAAAATTATCAATTTTTTCAATCATGATATTATATGACATTATAGATTGAATCTAATTATCATACATTTTTATAGATGAAATAATTAAAAAAAAAAGTCACAAATGTAAGGAATCGAATTCTACAAATTGTCAATATGGTATAAATATATGACGTCATGTTCTCATTTAAAAAAAAATGATATCATGTTATACAAATTTCGAATCTTTATCATCTATGTTGACTTGTCACCACGAATTAACCAATCACTGGGGTAGTGATAAGTTGTTCTTTCTTTCCCAATATTATTCTTAGGTCCATTCCTTACAAGTTGAAAACATATCAATTCTATTTCTGTATGTCTTACCCTTTAATATCTAATTATAGATAGATATGTACACACCCACACTACTACTCCATACAAGTTTCAATCACTACTTTTTCACATTCGCAAAGTTTTTTGAGGAATATATGGATCAACAATATACAAGCCAACTTTGAAACCTAAAAGACAAAATTCCAATACGTCGACTCTTTATTTTTCTCACATCAGCGTTGAAAATTAGGATCAACTTCAACCAGAATTTTGTTTAATTTAAAGAAAAGTAAATTCTTGCAAATAAAAATAAATCAGTCGATAATTAAATTTGGTTACTTTAAGTCCATTCAATCTCAAGTGAAATTTAATAATCACTTGGGTCTACAACTTGGAGTCTCTTTGAAGTAATTGTGAGTTTTAAATTTTTTCTTCTTTCTGATTTTTTTTAAAATCATTTTTAAAATTAAATATTTGTTCGAGTAAAATAAAGTTGAGTAAAATAGATTTGAGATTATTATCTCAAAAAATATTTTATATTTATCTATTTTTGAATCATTATATATTATGTTTAGTCAAAACAATCGTTATATATATATTTTTTATTGTAGCTTATGTAATTGTTTTAATAATATAAAAATTATAGTATTTGAAACAAATATATTTTTCAGATTTTATAAATAAGTTTTCTAAATTTTTTATTGAATTAGATTAATTCTTCAAAAAGTCGAATAAAACTAACTTGCACACCCTTACATTTTTTTTTCTATGTAAAGAGTTCAACCAAACAAAAGTGACATATAAAAATGATAAGAAACTTTGTGAGACAATAAAATTGATCAAGGGCCTTATGAAAATTATATGTCACTTAGTTAAAAATTGATTTTTTTTTTAAATTGCAAAAACCTGTTTGAGTCGAAGAAACCGTAAGTCAAAAAACCGACCAAATCACACACGAGCTGATTATGTACCTGTTAGTATGACCAATTCAACATCAGCAGCTTATGTTACTAGCTTCCAATTCAAGAGTATTGAGATGGTTTTTGAAACTATATAAATCATATAATATATTATTAATTTATAAATTTTAATTTAATTAATAAATATCGATATTATTAAATTAAATATTATATTTTTTAGTTTCAATTTAAGAATTCACATTTGTGTATAAATTTTAAACTGTGTTCATCACCTTTACAAAAAGAAAAAAAATATGTTAACACTCAACAGTTGTCATTATCGGCCAAATGGGGTCAAATTCTGCCAGACTGTTGTATGCGAGTTTGACCTCACAATTTGATACGAGTAAATTGCATAAAAGATTCATTACATAAGATGAGATAAAGCTTATCACTCTAACACCTATTTAAATTGATGTTTTTATTCCTTTCAAAAGACAAGCATTGCTTCACGGCCGTCGTTTTTGTTCCTTCTGATTACGTGGAATTTTGTACATTTTATCTTTTTTTCGATAGCATGGAACTTGGTACATTTGGTTTGGACACAAACAAATACTTTAATATATATATATATATATATATATATATATATTTTGGTGAAAAATATCTAAAATATCCTTTAAAACTAATATATAATAACGTTATCTAAGTTTGTACACTTTCAATTATATATTTTGATTTATAAAAGCACATTGATATTCAACTATTCACAAACAACCTACATTATTTTGTAGTTTGGAATGACTACATGGAATTGACATCAATGCAATTATGCAAGGAAATTAAACACTCAAATAGACTAAATATAAAATCCTTACTTTAATTAGTAGATAAGAGAAATTGCTATTAGGATAATAACATCTCCCAAGTACAGATATACAATTATGTAATAAGGAACAATATGCAGAGAGAAAGGTGCACTCTCAGTAGGAGAATAGGAACAAAACAGAGATCGAAATACACTCCCTACAATTTCTTATGTGTCTTTCTCACTTCCCTTCCATTTAGAGTTGGAAGCCTTCATATTTCAGCTTCTTATACCCCAAACTCAGGATCCTGCTCTTATTTATTTCCTTTAACTAACTTTGCCTACTATCTCTTTGCTGACATGGCTTGCCTCCTGTTGCTTAGTTAATTTATTTATTTATTATACAATCCATTCTTTTCCTCCACAGACCACAAGTATCATAACATATATATAATGATCCTTTTAATTACTGAATTATAAATCAATAAATAATGATGTGTCAAAATATTAGTGAATATCAATGAAAACTCATTTACACTTTGTTTAGTAACTAATCATCTGCAAGTATATTAAATGAAGAAACTCAATTTCTGAAATTGCTACTGCACACTGGCACCCCCACATTAGTGGTGGACCAAACTATACACAATTTAATGATAAAATCTAGGTTTTTTTTCCCTGTAGCAAGTATTTAAAATATCATATGGCACTCTGAATGACTAAAACGAGCTAGAGATGGGGAATGGGAATCAGAAACGCATGACCCATAAGAATCCAACATTCCAAATCCAAAGGGATGCTGCCCCAAATTCCTAAACTTACATATGTCGTGTTTCACAAGTCAGAATGCCAAATTCATGCTGCATAAAATCTTCACTGGGTCTGTAATACTTGTCTGGAGAGTGCATGGCCAAGTTAGATACTTGGCTAGTATAAAGGCAGGCAAATCTCTCAACCTGCATTATGCATTTAAGGCATGTTCATTAAAAGAATCATTTAGTGAGTCAGAATTGACGTTAACATTATGACTCAGGAGTAATGAAGAAAAGCATATGTAACTTTTACAAGTTTCTTCTTGAAATAACCTAAGTCTAGGTTTGCTAAAACTCTTGTTTTACACATTGCTGTGATACTCTAAGGTGTATTTTTAGTATGTTATTCACATAAACCATAGTAAATCTCCCTAACAGCCTCTCTAATAATAATTAGAAAGATATCACTATAAGTGCACTTTCCTTTAAGATACAGGTTTGGGAATGGAGGGTCTACTCGTAAACTACCAAAAAAGTCTCTTTTTACCTGATGAGCAAAGCGAGAATTCTGATAACCAGTTTTCATAAGCTGTCCCCATGGTTCATGAAACTGCAATTATTTATTAAAATGATCAACGACAATTATACAATTCCCATTGGATATATTGTAACTGTAGCAGACTAGTAAAAAGAGAAATAAAGAAAATGAAAAATACTACAGGTGAACTTTCTACCCTTTGATGTAATTTTCTTTGAGCTTCTTGATGGACTAATCGCATTCTCTCTCTTTCAAGCTGCCAAAAAAAAAAGGTGCATATCATATGTATGAAATTGGACTTCCATGAATGACTTAAAAGGCAAACCTCCAATTTATAGAGTGCTGAATATAACTTCGGCTTGGCATCAGCATCTGGGTTCTTGAATCTGAAAAATAGTGCAGTACTTTATAATATTGCAGATGGATAATAAGAAAGGACTTGTGTGAGAGGTCCAGAGTTATACTAACTTCAGAGACCACTTCAAATAATGTACTTCGTCCTCAATGCGATCACGCTCACTCCTCAAGAACTGAAGCTCCTGCACAAGAATATTCAAGTAAAAATCTTCCTAAATGTGAATTAGCTTGTCAGGTCTTTATTGAGAAGGAGAATAACAAGAATGTAAAAGCACACATCATCAAAAGATCACTTGAACTCTTTTGTGCATGAATTAAACCCGTCATTTGTTTCTATTTTATTTTATAAAGCCAGGCCTTGACATAAAAAAATTCTAATTAGAGTTAATAAAAGATAATAAGCACCTTTCGAGTGTCCCTTGATTCCCAGAGGAGTTTAACCTCCTTCTCAAGCTCTGGGACTACAAGCATTGTTCTCCATCCTGCTCGTTGAGCACATTGCATCACAATCAATTTTAAATTAATTAAAGGAGAATCCACAAATATACTAAATTTGGAAGGAGGAGCTAATATTTGAGTTTCTACTCATCAAAGATACCATAGGTTCATAAAAATTTACTGGCAGATAGACTTAGAGTGCAAAATACATTGGATATAATAGTTTTAAGGATTAATATGATATACCAAGAACCTTTTTGCTGCGCAGTATGTCTCCATAAATATGATCCCCCACATACAGAACCTACACATAAAGAATACAGATTTTTACATGAACAACTAACTGTGAACTTCAGTATATATAGCAACAATCTTCAAGTACTCTTATTTTTAAATCAACAACTACCTGTGGACTTGATTCAATGGAAAGCAGTTTATGCAGATGAGCGACATTGCCTCCCTACAACAGATGTTCACACACTGGGTAAATACTGAGGTGTTGTTAGAAAAAAGGTAAGTAATGAGATGCTGAACTATAAAACATTTATGGATACCGACTGAATATTAAGATAACATTAACTTCAAATAGATGAGGATAATCCTAAACAAATTAATTTCATGTTAGGATGATGATTGTACCTGGAAAACTTGACAAGCATGACTCTTTGCTTCTGTGAATAACCTTGCCGAGATGTTACCCACCTTTCAATATTGAAAAAAAAGAAGATGATAATGACACAAATCGTTATGCAAGATATAAAAGAATGAATGAAATGATGTGCTATTGTGCTAACCTGGGGCATAGGAGAGCCATTATCTGTATTGAGTAGCATTCCAGTCTCAGGCACAACCTCAAATAGGTTGGCACGATTTTCCTCGTGAAAAAATCCTGGCTTTGCACTGTAGGAGGTAGGATAGTGGACTTGAAAAGGTTAGAAAGCAAATCCATAATTACAGCATTATAGCATGCTATCAGAAACCCAAAAGTTAACATTCAAGATAAAAAACACATTATTTGAATGTTGCTTACTCTTTATGTCCCTTAATATAATACTTCTTCACCAAATTGACAGATATTAAGAACAGTTGCTAATTTGGTTAATACTGTTAATAGCAATAAATTTGTCAATAATGTGTACAAGTTTTCCAAAATTGCACTTTTAATTATTAGTCTCATCATTTCACTATCTTACTCTTTGCACTCATCCTCACAAGAGTGATAAATTTTTTCATCTTTTCCATGTGTAAAAGAATGGTGGTATTTTGTAAAGAAATAATGAATATGATTTACAATTTGAAAGAAGTCTTTTAAAAAAGAACAAACAAGTCTCAGAAAAGAGTTTATATTTAAAGATGGATGGAATATAAATTATCAGGTGTATAAAATGAGTGTCACGTGATGTGTCATCAAAGGGAGGAAGACGTGTTCTGTAGTCTGACTAAAAAATTGCAAATGCAATTCACTGAACAACACAAGGACTAAAGTAAACGGTTGGAAAGGTCATTGATTCCTTGTAACATAATTTGTGCACCATAGGAATGTAAGGGCCAAAAAATAATAATATAGGGTAAAAGTCACATTAAGCAGAATGATGAAGCCAAACAAAACAAATGTAATTGGGGTATAGCTACCAAGTGAAGAACATGACCTGCCAGTGATAACAACATCAAAGTATTGAAGCCAGTCAAAATTGTTACTGCCAGCAACCATTCTGGATCTACAGAGGAAATTCATGACAGTGTTTGTATAGTCCCATAAGCTGCAAAAGAAATATGGAAGTATCAAAAATCCTAGTTAAAATGTCCGTAGACAAGGATACCACCTGGTATTTTTTGAGATAACCCATTACAATATTTTCTGTCAACTCAATTCCTACAAACTTAAATACTTTTCAATTCTTGAAATCTTACAACATCCAGAAACTCATTGTATTCTACTAATTTTGAACATTAAGTATCAAGCACATTACAATTCCGGCTAAGCACTACACATCTGATTTTTGAAAAATAAAAGTGTCAAAATGTCTTTTAAACGTACACATTTGATTGTCCCATCAATCTATAGTAACGTCGAGATATTTTCACTACTTACTAATAAAAAAATCCAATGTTTACATAGATAATTCATAACTACCTATTTGTCACTAAAAATGTTGCACGTCCAGATTCTCTGAGCATTTCAAGCATAGGCACTATCGCGCTGTCTTCATTGATATACCTGATAGAAAAAATTTAAACAGAAGACTGACCAATTTGGAATAATTCAATAAAGAATTCATGGATGATATATGAAATTTAAAAACACAGTTTTCAAAAAGAGAAAGTTATTACACTGGGAGTCTGATACCCATAGCTTGCATAATAATTATTTGTTCGTTGTGATTTTGTATTCATACCTTCCAGGATCTTTAGCAACCATTTGCTTCAACGTCCCATCACGGTGGCACAAATCAACTGCAGCTCGAACATCTTTATACATGCGAGCATAACTGGAAAGACAATATATAAAGAATACATGTATAAATAAATACCACCAAAGCCTTTCCTTTCCATTAGGTCAAGTCGACTACATGGGTTAAATTATGCCATAATAAAGGTTTGTGTGTATCTTAATCATATAATGTAGCTATTTATCAGCTGTTTGATCGTTTCTATGCAAATACATAGAATGCCCATCCCTCTTATTTTTACAACCAACAATGGTTTTTCCAATTTTTTGAAATAAAAATTAATGGCCATATGTAAACTATACCACTATCCATTTGTTTCACCTGCCTACTACTCATGTGGCAACAGTTTACAAACAAGATTATCATTTAGCTCCAAGCCCTATTAGCAAGTCGCTGAAGCCAACATTTATGACAGAGTTATATGTTCATACCCATAAAGAAGCCAAATCTGCCTGGAAGGTAATATATATTTACTAATTGACATCATACTAAATTCCTTTAAAAATATAATGAAGAATTCCTCCCTTTAAAAATATAAAAACAATGAATGTCCAAGCCCAATTCCTAGAATCATTTAGTTGATATGAAAAAGCATACCGAATTCTAAAAATGAAAATTCATGCAAGCAAGAATAAGACTCACTCAACGCCCTCTCGAATCTTTCCAGGATTACAATCCTTAAAATCAACCAGTTGAGCAAACAAGTAGGCTTCCGCAAGAGAAAAGAGTGTATCAATTAGAGCATAGTCTGGCTCGTCAAATGAATCGCGTACCAAAGTATTTCCATAGGTCCCAACTTTATCTTCTTTTGACAACTCCCTAAATCCATGATAAGCTACTTTCACATACTTGTGGCGATCCATCTAAATACATACAGCCAGCAATTCAACAGTCAAACAGAGAAAGTGAAACAAAAAGTTTCCATGCAATCTGATATGTTTTTCTTGTGGTGAAAGTGATGGAAAGAAAATATATATCCAGCTTTAACCTTCAAGATATTTCCTCTTTTTTTGTCAAGAACCAAGCCCCTGACCATGTACTTCCAGTTAAAAGACCAATTTAGTAACTGCAGAAGAGATAAAGGTTTTTAGACAAAATATAACAGAGTGTAAAATACCTGAAAAGAATAGGCAAATAAATAGTTAATAAGTCTATAAAAAAAAATGCATATCACATCACACCAGCACCTCCATCATAATTACTGCAAGAAAAAGGAGAAATATGATAAAAGTGATGTAAGACTGATAGGACAGACCTCGCTAGGATATCCCAAATCGTAAACCAGCTTTTTAATTGTGCCTTGATAAGCAAGGGATTCAAAAGTTTCAGGTTTGTATTGTGCCAGAGTATAATCCATGTCAAATCCAACAGCAACAATGTTCTTCATATTCAGTGACCGGTTACAGAATATCTGTTTGCCTATATCAGTTTTAAATCCATGCTCAGGAGAAGATGACCATACACGTGGCTGTTTTCCACTATCATTGCCAGGTATATCCACTGATCTTGGGTCATGTATTCCAGCATCATGGTTCTCATCCATTGAATATTGAGAATGCAACTGGTTAGTTCCTGATCGATTAAATCCATGGCAAAGAATTACACAACGGTAACAATTAGGAATCACACTGTCATATATAATGACTGCAACATGTAACAGTGAACCCAACATGCTGCATAATTTAAGTAAAATTCAACCGAGTTCCACAAATTTTGAAATATAGTACCGAAAAATAGGCAGGATAATACACGAGTCCAAAATCTAGATAAAGGAATGCATTCACTTCCTGGTTTTCTCAACATTGGACATGCTCAACAGAGCCAATCAACTAAACTATTAGTATCCAGTCCAAAAAGGCAACAATTAGGACTTTCATTGCAATAAAACTGCTAAGTGTGAATCCCACAGACAAAAACATTCATACAGATAATTGAGACCGGTTCAATCTAGTGGAGGGAAATTTGATGATTGGCACGGATTTGACGATGCAACCAACCTTAAAACCTTAATTACTCTCACACTCACCATACAATTCAAAGAAAGTAAAGTTCAGGAGAAAATTAATTGAAAACAGGCTCATGATTCTGAATTGTAGACGTATTATAAAATTTTTAAGGTCTCTGCAATAGTATCGCATCTGCAATTGCGGCAGCATTGACTACATTTTACTGCAATAGCAAAGTTCCCAACACAACTGCCGTTTATAGCTCTAACCCCTTTCTTGAAAGAGAATTTTAACACCGTAACTCGCATGTATATTGTCTTTCTAGACTATGTACAAACACTAAGAGTTCCCCTAGATAGGCGCCAAGAATCATATAAAAATTCAATTTCTTTATTACTTATCCCGAAGTATTTTTTAACAAAAATTATAGTGCAAAGCCATCACATAGCATATTCTCCGGAAGTATTTACAGAAAACGAAATGTTAAAGAATCTTATAATAACAACCAGTTCTTAAACAGCTTCATGTTGAAACCAAGTACGTCTATGAAATCAAAAGGTCTTTCCAATCGTTGAAGAACAAAAAGCACTTATAAGTTAAGCTATAGTTATCTCTACAGTAGATGAATATTTCACTAAATGAAATGCTTACAGCTATGGAAAAAAACTTAGAGCACAAGAAATGAAGTTCAAGCTAAAGCAAAAACAGTAAGAATCAAAAACGAACCTGGTGATGTGATGTTGGCGAAGGGGCGAGAAGGTTTAACGGAAATTCCAAAGGCAAAGCAAAGGCGACAAGATAAAAGAGGTGCTACGAGTTTAGGAGAGAAGTTAGAGAGAGAAAATGAGAATGGCTTATTTGGAATTCGCATCATGCAGTGATTAAATAGCCTTACAGTTTACACATGCTGATCGAGTGATGGTAGTGAATGATGTGAAGATTAATGGAAGGGAATCAGATTCTAGCACTGCGAAATTAGCGTTTGAGGCTTAAAAGTAAATGCAGTTTCAACTTGGAAATGCAATTTCACTACTGGCATTAACTTCTTTTTGCCTAATTGTAATTGGAACGTGGTATCATAGCATGGCTTAGGGGGGGGAAAGATTATTCCTATGCTGGAATTGGATTTTGGATGTAATAATAATAATAATAATAATAATAATAATAATAATAATAATAATAATAATAATAATAATAATAATCAATTCATGTTGGGGATGGAATTAATTCCCCCTTTTTCATTAGTATAAGTAGAGCACTCATATTTGTTCCCATCTTTTCCCCTACTATTGTTCTCTATTATTCATTCTCCTTTCACAAATGGTAACAAATACTAGTAATAAACATGCTATACTATTATTCCTTTACAATAATGGAATAGATTTATATTTCGCAAAATTGCAATGCGAGACGATGGAGGAAGAATAAAGACGGTGTGATGGTTATTCGTGAATTAAGATGAGGAGGGTAAGACACGTGGATAAAAAAAGGAGGGAACCGTAGAGGTGGTTACTGTGCTCGTTTTTGCATTTTTCAGCTGAATTTCTGGTTGTGGCGTGGATAAGTAGTGCCCCGCCACATAATTTTGGGCTCCCATCAGCACTCATTACTAGTCTCAATCCGAATAATAGAAATCGGATCAGATCAGAAGTTTAGCTCACCCATCTCTAAATATATTTTCTAAAGTTAGGATATAATAATATATTTTAAGTTTAATTATAATTATAATTATAATTTTTTTATTTTTCATAAAATTAGTTTTTCTAAAATATTTTTTAATTAAATAATATAATGTAGAAAACTTTAAATAACATAACATTTTATAACTATACTGATTACCACTCATAAAATTAGAATAAAATAGTTTTAAAAATTTAACTTTTAATTTTATAAATTTTTTAATGTAATTAATATAATATGAATAATTAATATATTAAATAATTTTACATCATAAAATTGTATTTTAAATTATTTAAAGTATATTAAATTTTATTTTTATTTAAAAATATAAAATAATTATCAAAGTTATCGATTTTTAAAATAAAAAATAAATTTTATAAATTGACAATAATATAATAATCAAAACTACTCTTGAATCTATATTTTATTAATTTTATACAATTAGAACAAGTTAGAATTTGATTAAAATCTGAAAAATAAATAAATATAGCTCGA